>JACMZG010001911.1:6685969-6722182 GCA_018340805.1 Microvelia longipes | reverse complement strand
CACTTTCAATGCGCCAAGAAAACGGGTAAAATACCTTTATGATTTGTCTTTTACATTAATTTTTCCCCGCTCCCTTCTTGCAGGGATTTTTTTCTTAAGAATCGGTGGTGTCTAAACTGACCTGGCAAGATTTTTAAACTAAACGATAGACTGTAATACTTTAAAACTGTACTCATCAGTCAAAGCAGGTAAAAAGTTGCATGTGTAACAACTGTCCCATCCTTTTTACGTTAACTCTTTCTATCTGAGGTCTCTGCCAGTATAATGAAGTTACCTGGTCGTCGTTGATCTCCTTGTATTTCCGTACCTATGTTAATTAAGTAATTTTAGATTTGCTTGAATGAGTACTATAAGTAGTATTGGTTGTGTGAGAGAAAAGTACGTGGTAATTTGAAGGATTAAAGAGTAGGGAAATATACCCTGGGTAACAATGACAGCCTGTCGTCAGGAAGCGTGATCCCGAATTTCAACAAATAGAAATAAGGCAACTTTTTTGTATCAACTCTCATTAAGAAGGATTTTCAAATAAATACGGGGGTGCGACATTTTAAAATCTATTCTTGGGTCGAAACTATTAGTAAAACCATTTCTTTTTAATATTATTTTGATATTGAACCCTCTATTGTGAGAGGACTTAAGTACTTTTCCAGCAGTGGACAGGGAGTGGACAGTGTCCCTAGTTGGGACACCCTCAGGATTTCATCACTCCAGACCGGACAGATGTAGAAACAGATGCGTGGGAGTTCCGTCCTCAAAAAGTCCCTCCTGTATTTTTAAAATCTTTCATTGTTATCAAACGGTTTGGCCATTACAGTTATTTCTCTGGGTTTTCACCCCCTTCAGGTCTTTATACATTTTAAACTTTTTGTATCTAAAGAAAGGATATTTTTATTTTACATCTGGTCTCAATACTCCCACAGAGGATTAAAGAAATGTCACAGTATAACGGAATTCTTGTTTGCGGTGAAGGATAATCTGACCTCAGTATGAGCTTTATTTCTGTCGTACTTAATACAAGATCAAGTTCTCGTATATTTGTACTATGAGGAAAAATAATGAATTGAATTATAAAATACTCAAAACTATATAATCATAATTTATTCAGTAACAATCTTCTTTAATCCAGCTTATGCCTAGTTTCTATGATGGAAGTAATCCAGCTGTAATGCCTGAGTTCTCTTACATGAATGGTAAGTAATCCAGCTGTAATGCCTGGTATCTTATATGGTAAGTTAATGCCCTGAGTATTCTTTGATGGTAAGTAATCCAGCTGTAATGCCCTGAGTATTCTTATGATGGTAAGTAATCCAGCTGTAATGCTTGAATCCTGTAAGTATCCAGCTTAATGCCCTGAGTATTTTATGAGTAAGTAATCAGCTTTAATACCTGAGTATTCTTATGATGGTAAGTAATCCAGCTGTAATGCTCTGAATATTCTTATAATGGTAAGTAATCCAGCTGAAATACCCTGAGTATTCTTATGATGGTAAGTAATCCAGCTGTAATGCCCTAAGTATTCTTATGATGATAAGGTAAGTAATGCCCAGCCGCTGTAATGCTGAGTATTCTTATGATGGTAATAATCCAGCTGTAATGCCCTTATGATGTGTTAATACCAGCTTACCCTGAGGTATTCTTATGATGGTAAGTAATCCAGCTGTAATGCTCTGAGTATTCTTATGATGGTAAGTAATCCAGCTTTAATACCCTGAGTATTCTTATGATGGTAAGTAATCCAGCTGTAATGCTCTGAGTATTTTATGATGGTAAGTAATCCAGCTGTATGCCTGAGTATTTATGATGGTAAGTAATCCAGCTGAATGCCCTGAGTATTTTATGTGTGTAAGTAATCAGCTGTAATGCCCTGAGTATTCTTATGATGTAAGTATCAGCTGTAATAACCCTGAGTATTCTTATGATGGTAAGTAATCCAGCTGTAATGCCCTGAGTATTCTTATGCTCCAGCTTAATGGCCCTGAGTATTTTATGATGGTAATAATCCAGCGTAATACCTGAGTATTCTTATGATGGTAAGTAATCCAGCTGTAATGCCTGAGTTTCTTATTGATGGTAGTATCCCCTGTATGCCCTGGTATTCTATGATGGTAAAGTATCCAGTGTATGCCCTGAGTATCTTCTGGTAAGTAATCCAGCTGTAGAATATTCTTATGTGTAGTGCTGTAATGCCCTGAGTATTCTTATGATGGTAAGTAATCCAGCTTTAATACCCTGAGTATTCTTATGATGGTAAGTAATCCAGGTAATGCCCTGAGTATTCTTATAATGGTAAGTAATCCAGCTGTAATGATTGATGTAAGTATCTTAATGCCTGATATTCTTCAGCTGAATGATTCTATGATGGTAGTAATCCATCCAGTATTCTAAGCTGTAATACCCTGAGTATTCTTATGATGGAGTAATCCTGAGCTTAATGCTGATATTCTTATGATGGTAAGTAATCCAGCTGTAATGCCCTGAGTATTCTTATGATGGTAAGTAATCAGCAGCTGTAGATATCTTATGAGATGGTAAGGTAATCCAGCTGTAATGCCCTGAGTAATTCTGATGGTAATAATCCAGCTTATGCCCTGAGTAGTTCTGTAATGTAAGTAAATAATCCTGAGTATTCTGAATGTAATCCCTAAGTAATATTCTTCTATGATGGTAAGTAATCCAGCTGTAATGCCCCTGATGTAGTTCTTATGTAAGTAATGCTGTAAGTATCGTCCTCTTACATTTCTTCTTCAAATAAACTTAGATTGTGGTTAAAATGAGAGAAGCCGTGTAGAAAATTAACAGACAGTATATTGATCAGCCATGAGTGACTGATCCTCAGATGAGGCACATGTGGTGTTGATGCTATTGAGTTTTTGAGAACTAACAATGTCTAAGATAAGACAATATTATCACTCTCAACTAGACTCCTAAGACAAAAGATCCTAAATCAATATTTTACCTGAAATCTCCGCTTCAAAAAAAAAAAATTATACAACATAATTAAAAATGGCAAACAAATGTATTTTTAATTGTAATAATTTAAATAAAATAAAGACTTTATTTATTTAAATGTTTTTGCTTCAACATGTGTTTCACATGTTGAAGCAAAAACATATTTCGCCCGCAACCGTTTCGGTTGCGGGCGAAATATTGGTTTCGAATATTTACTGCAAGCACAATAGTTTTTCTGTATATTTTCGGTATAAATTAGGAAAAGTAAAAAACATATTACGTCACAATAATTATAAAATGCAATAATATTATGACACAGTTATTGGTTCAGTCAAATATAATTGGCCCTAAGCCAACTATATACAAGCCAATTCTTCGATACAAATTTTGTTGTCAATATATATGATCCGAGTATATATAATATATTATACTCATGCGGTTTTATAATTTTTTTTAATGTTCTTTATTTTTTTAAAAACAACATATTTGGCATAATCAAATAAATTTATTGTAAAATACCTCTGGCATGAAGTCTTAAATAAGACCTGCGCTCCAAAGTGAAATCTACGCCTCTTTATTCTCTGTATTCTCTTCTTTTTAAGAAGTTTTAAGAAGAGAATATACCTATTTTATATAAAATTACATTATATATAAATAATTTATTAATAATTTAAATAGAATAAATAGATAATGAAAATCGTTACGAATAATAATAATTTGATGATGTTTTCAAATGATATATGTGTCTTGTTGCAAGCCTGTTCAAACCTTTATCGTAATTTTGCTTTACTAATAATTCTATATTTTATTCTCTGCTCTACGGCACTGATGATGACCTCTTGTTAGGTCGAAAGCGCTCTGCTTTATTGTAAATAAACATCTTAATCTGTGGAGAGACTTTCTATTCTTTCGTTCTTTTATTTTTGGATGAGTTTTATTAGAAAATAAATATGTTTTTATAATACAAATATTTTATTAGTTAAATTTAGTTTAAATTTAACTAATACTAATACATGTATAAGACTAACATATTTGCTAAGTTTTATCTCATTATCAGCATTAGTTCAATTTTTATCAAATGACTTGTGTAAGATTTTTAAAAAATCGTAAGAAATCGGAAAACATACCAATTGAGTTGAAATTTGGCACAAGTAATTAAACACCTTTGTTTAATATATAAGTACACTACATTTCGTTTCAATACCACAAGGATATCCATGCTTTTTGTTGGATAGTAAAAGTATAAGCGTGGTCAGTGCTTTATGGGTGACCGTTGAGAATGAAACGGATGCATTTACTATCTGAGGACAAGCGAAGCGAGTCCGTAGCTGGGAGGATGAGCGTAGCAAATACGATGTTATGAAGAAAAGTTCCGAGGTACCCGATCAAACTTGGTACGAAACTCAATCTTATAGGGAGTACACGAAACATATTGAAAACTAGGTTTTTGTGACGTCATGGACCCGGTATCTGTTCAGCAAAATTTTTAAAACATCGTAAAACACCTTTAGATCTGCCCAACTTAGTTGGTAAGAAGGGGGTGGGTATTTTACTTTATACCATTTACAAATGGGGTTTACAGCTCAAACCCGGGACACATATGCAAAACTGGAACGCCGGCCAATCTTAAACTAGACGGATTTCTCGGTAAAAATAAGAATAATGCTAGTTGAAAAAATTCCATCACGTCACAAACATTTTTGGGTTTTCAATTTTTCCAGCAGCAATCAGAATGTGAAAGAAAAAATCATTATGAGTTTATTAACTACAGTTTATCAACTCAAACTTTAATGGGAGGATTATAACATTTATCAGTATTTTACCAAAATCTATGAAACATATTTTCAATATTCTTGAGAAAATCATAGACTATGAAAAACCCCAAATAAAAAGTTTATGAATTCCCTAATATTTGTAATCTGGGGAAATGTTAGATTTACAAGAGAGGACAACATTAATTTAAAAGCTTTTAAATAGATCAAATATAAAACTTAAATAAAATACTAATTATTGATTGTAGTGTTTTCTTGTTTCCCATATTACTAAATTAATATATTTTTGATCAATTATGTTAATCACCCTCTCGATGTTATATCACCCAAATCAATAATTAGTTAATTAATATTTTTTGACACTTCAGGGAAATATAAAAAAATCAATTCTTCTTACATTACTATATTTCAACTCCTCCTCGAGTCATATTCATGTAATACTATTCTAAGAGAGTCATTCTGTAGCTTCCATCTTATTTAGTTTTAATACCTTAAGTTTATTAATTAAATGATTTTAAAATTATTTTAATCTCATAAATTTTAACTTTATTTATTTAACAATTCATGTGATTTTCATAAGATAATACAAAAATTTTTGACTAAAGAGACTATCTCTGGTTATTTATAAGATGATAAAACTTGTGTATGATGTTGTTCTCTTAGAATAGTATTACATGAATATGACTCGAGGAGGAGTTGAAATATAGTAATGTAAGAAGAATTGATTTTTTTTTATATTTCCCTGAAGTGTCGAAAAAATATTAATTAACTAATTATTGATTTGGGTGATACAACATCGAGAGGGTGATTAACATAATTGATTTGACATGGAGTTATTAGTTTGATGAAAGCTATGCTCGCCCAGAGCCTTGTAGTCGTGATTATTGAAATTTGATTGTTTTAGTCTGCAACTGTAGTTGCTACTGGTACTGCATTACCAATACGATCAGAACTGACTACAGGCATCAAATGCTCCAAGACAGGCGCGAATCCACCCCAAATTCTTGACAGGGCCAATTATTGAGGGCCTAATGTAACTCAATTTATTTCCCATGAGGGTACGAGTACCTTTGATGAGAGCTTAGCTTATGATAATGTCACATTAATAGTAGCATATACATAAGTCTGGCGCGGCGGTCCACATGATGGACGAATATCCTTTGGAAAGCGTGTTTCCGTGCTTAACAATCCATTTCTTACTTAAGTATTCGGTTTAAGCTTTATAACCTGAACTTCCACTCAATTTCCAAGCACAACTTGTAACTTTTATTTATATATTTTCCAAAGGAAATGCGCATAAGTATCCTGTTGGTTATACAAAACTATGCCTCTATAATGGGCAGTGCATAGTGCACATCATTATTTGCACTAGTTTTATAATGCACAGTTGGTTTCATGGTCGGTTTCTTTAAAGGGTTTAGCGCATTTGTTATTTTGGTTCTTTGTTATTTTCCACGGTTTTTCCGATTTTCGGTCACTTACATGCATCGACTCTAGGTCGATTCAGCATCCCAAGATATTTAAATTAATAGATTTTAGCACCTTTAAGATCGTTTGACAAGGTTTTCTAAAATTAACATGTAGTTTGAGCTGACGTAACTAAGCGGCTTCATTATGCCAAGTGTTTTATAAGTAAAACACAGAGCAAAACCTTTAACCCTTAGAGAGACCGCGGCTTTCATGTTTAAACTGATATCATAGAATTATCGGTAGCGGTCCTCTTTGTTATTTTCTATGATTATTAATGTAACTTATCCCATAGCTTAAGGTCAGTTTCAGTCATTATTTACTTGTCAGCGACTTATCTTTATTATCATTTTCATTTTTGTTTCGTAATTTTTATCAGCACATTGAACGTGACACTTGTTGAACTTTATCGATATTATTTGCGTTTAAGATGTGTAGTTAAATTATTGTTTAATTTAAACAATAATTTAAACACTTGTCCAATTAAAAAATAGTTTCAAATCAAAGCGTTGACGCCATTCGTACCTTTTTGACAAACAAAATGTTTTATTAGGATGCAACATATATATATATATATATATATATATATATATAAATATAATATATATATATTATATATTATATATATATATATATATATATATATATATATATATATATATATATATATATATATATATATATATAATATATATATATAATATATATATATAATATACATATATATATATATATATATATATATATAATATATATATATATATATATATATATATATATATATATATATATATATATGTTGCATCCTAATAAAACATTTTGTTTGTCAAAAGGTACGAATGGCGTCAACATATATATATATATATATATATATATATTATAATATAATATAATATATATATATATATATATATATATATATATATATATATTTATATATATATATATATATATATATATATATATAAATTTTAAAATTAAACTTAATATAACATCGACGTCACTTCTAATATTTTAACATTAATCATTTCCTTGAATTACATTTTAAAGAAAAGCATGTTTACATTTTTTAGAACTTTTTACGGTATATAAAAAGAATTACATTAAAATGACGCGTGCTAGACTTGAGTGCTGAGTACCCTCTTTTTAAAATTGTACTGAGCGCGTGCGCAGCGGTACGTATCATTTCTTAAAAATAGTTGTTTTTTCAATGGACCCCCAGCTCATCTGCATAGTTATAGCGTGTGCTGGGGTGTCTAAACTATATTTTTACTTCTTTAATAACAAAATGGTTTCCCCTATTTTTAAAATCCCCCAAAAAATTGTCATTTAAAATACACTAGAAAAAACCCTTCGTAAAACACCCTTAGTACTTCCTTTCTGTTATGAACACCCTACGCTTTTTCCAAAAAAAAAAAGATTACTATAAAAATAGGGAAAAAGTAAAAAAGTGACGCCCCATTGTGGAAGGACTAGGGGAGTTATAGGAACCACGTGCTATACCTCAGCCTCCAGTTCATATTTTATATTTAAAACATATTTTTGTTTAAAATAAATAAAATTATTTTGTATGAGTGCGAAATACACTCAATCAAATTGTGACGCTAAGAAAGAACAATTGTTTTGGAACAAAACCTTTCACTAGCGTGTCCAGAGGGTAAGCATTAGTTTTAAGACGCGCAGAGGCAAAGACATTATATAGTGGAAAAATAAATAATATAACGTACGCTAATTCCATAATATACATAAGAAATATATTGTCGGGCCGGCTTGAGACGCGGAGTGCTTCTATGCACAACTCATAGAGTTGTCCCTGCTCCCTAGGTTTGGGATAGAGTGGCTCCTGCTCCTTAGGTATAAAATAGAGTTATTTCTGCTCCCTAGGATTGAGATAATGTTGATTCTGATCCTAGGTTGAGATAGAGTTGTTCTGCTCCCTAAGTTTAAGATAGAGTTGTTCCTGCTCCCTAAGTTTGAGAGAGTTGTTCCTCCTCCCTAGGTTTGATAGAGTTGTTTCTGCTCCCTAGGTTTGAGATAGAGTTTTTCTGCTCCCTAAGTTTAAGATAGAGTTGTTCCTGCTCCCTAAGTTTGAGATAGAGTTGTTCCTCCTCCCTAGGTTTGAGATAGAGTTGTTTCTGCTCCCTAGGTTTGAGATAGAGTTTTTTCTGCTCCCTAAGTTTAAGATAGAGTTGTTCCTCCTCCCTAGGTTTGAGATAGAGTTGTTTCAGCTCCCTAGGTTTGAGATAGAGTTGTTTCTGCTCCCTAGGATTGAGATAGAGTTGTTTCTGCTCCCTAGGTTTGAAATAGAGTTGTCCCTGCTCCCTAGGTTTGAGATAGAGTTGTACCTGCTCACTAGGTTTAAAGTCTAGAATTGCTTCTGCTCTTTATTTTAAGCATTAAAACGAAACAAGACAAATACGTGGTGAACAAAAAAATACGTTTGACTATATGAATTTGAATTTTTGTCTGTCACAATAAACATTTTCCTAATTTCAACCCAACAAATATGTTTGTTCTGTTGTTCAAAACTCTCTGAAATCACCTACCTCTAATTTCCCTATTTTTACTTACTTATCTCTCTCTTTGAACTTAAGTAATTACTCCAAACATAACCAATGTATTAAGTGGAATTAATTATTATCACTTCAAAAAGAAACAAGCCCTATATCAGTCCGTAATATTACGTTCGTGTATATTATATATATATAATATATATATATATATATTATTAATATATTATATATATATATATATATATATATATATATATATATATATATATATATATATTATTGTATGTAGTAATTTGGCATTTAGAAAATACAGACGCATCCAAGCTCTAGACAAAACAACTGATGACATGAGGCCAAGCAGATCTACTAGGGACTCACGCAAACATTTGTGTCTTAAAATCCTCAAAATTACGCCTAATATTTCTTTATTGTTGACTCATCCCTCGGCTACAAAAAAGACGTTACTTTTTATGTCAATAAATATTTTTTATATTAAAACAGTATAGGTTGCCTATATGACGATCCCCTGGTACTGGTTGCCCCGGCAACAAAGCAGGCACGGGGCAAGATGGCTGCGATGCTTTTTATTTTTAGGAATGTTTTTACTCCCCTCTCGTTGTTTTTGAGGGTTTGGTTTTTTTTCATCTTCCTTCCCTGCCCTGTCGTAGAATGTTGCGCGTGCTTCACAGCTCACCCCTGACGGGTTTTTTTAACTTAGTTTCGATAAAGTTTTACTTTTAAGTTTCAGTCCTTTACTTTGTACGCCTCTTATTCGTGGCTCATGCATAAAGTTACACGTTAAAAATCAATTTCACATGGAATCTCCAATGATTGATTGATCGGCAAGTTTAAAAGTCTGAGTAGGAAACAATGGAGTGTTAGAAACTGGAATCCATATAAAACTTTCCTCAAATACGCATTTTTTGCCACTAGTCCAAAAAGGGGCTACGTGTTGTTGATTAGTATTATTTGTTGATTTTTGGCATTTTGCTATGTATTTAGCGAATATGCATTTCCTCGCCTCGCAGGACCGCGTATTAGACTTAGCTATGACCAATTATCTTACACTCACTGTATAGTAAAGGAAACAACTTTATTTAATGCCACGAAACGTTAGAGAGGTCACGAGCTCTATAAAGCACGCATGATTACGTTAGCACGCATAACAAAGAAAATACGCTTGCTTTGCAGACTTGCGCGCTAGAATTATTCTGATCTTATAAACTTATACACTGTCAATATGGCAATAACAAATTATCGCGTGTACCAAGATTCGAACCTAGGAACCCTAGCTTTAAGTACTTGTAATAGCTGAATAGAGTCCGGACATGCCTTATTCGATTCAGCGCCCCAAAACACATGAAAAACTACAACTGTATTTAGCTTCTCGCTTATATTTCATGATTATATCAAATTGTTGGTCACTTAATGGTCATATCGAATTTGAATCAGTTTCATTCAAATACATTACGCGCTGTAGTTTGTCAAAGTCTACAAGTTCCCTATCACGTAACGAGGCTTCCCTGCCAATAAGCTAAAAGTTATAGGAACATATAATATTGCTGTTTAAGCTAGTGTACTTTTCTAATAGATAAATAATGTAATAATAGATAAATAATTTACTAACAGATAAATAATTTACTAATAGATAGATAATTTACTAACAGATAAATAATTTACTAACAGATAAATAATTTACTAATAGATAAATAATTTACTAATAGATAAATAATTTACTAATTGATAATTTATTAATAGATAAATAATTAACTAATGAATTAATACTTTACTTAGGGGTAAATTCATTACTAAAGATTAAATGGATAAATATGTATATTTTTTGTATATAAAAAACAACCCTCTTTTTAACTTGTTAAAAAGCAGGTTATTTTAACTGGAGGTTTTTTAAGGCCTCTACCTGTTGCTTGTTAGCCGTATTAATGAGAACCTGCCATACTTGTTTTTTCTCACCCCTTTATGAACTGCAACCAGGGGTGGCACCCTTCTAGTTTTTTTTCTCTTGTAAAAAGAAATGTTAAAAAAATGTTTATAATTCCCTTGTTCATTTAACCCCTATTAAAAAAATTTGGAATGAGGGGAGGGTTTTTTTGTAGTTTTTTTTTAAACTTTTTTTTCTAAGTAACAAGTGTGTGTAAATGGAGTATTATGGTAATTTGTTGTCCTATTATTAAATAAAAGAAAATAACTGTAGTTTGAAGTAATGTAACTGTTACGAGAATATTAATAGGGTCGTAACTGTACTTTCTATACAAGGCTTGTTATATTACTGACATTGTTTTGTAAATATAGCGACGCTAACATCAATAGGCCACCGACACCAAGAAATGCTAAAGGGTTCAGACTTAGACAATATTGTCAGACTGCATTTTGAAGGTCTCGGTACTGTTTATAAAATGATTGTTTAGTGAGAGACAACTAATATTTATTTATTATCGAAATAAAAGAAACGGTACAATACGAAATATTACATTGCAATATTTACTTACAAAAAATGTATACATACATAATAAATATATTTCTTTTATATATAAATAAATAAACCATTTATTAGGTTTTTAATTTAACAACACCTAATCAGCCGAAAGTTTTTTATTTTTTTAGAGCGCATGCTCCAGTAGTTACCACTATATGCGCTCTGACAAAACTACTTAAAACATCGCTGTATTGAGGTAATCTTTATTAAATACAAACCAACTTACAATATTTAGTGATCACTTTAACTAAGTCACTTCAACTTTAACTAACTTAATCTAATTTTAAAATAATGCTAACAACATGAAAGCTCTATTTATATCGTTGTCTTAAAGCCAGTCTTAAAAAGTCTTAAAGTCAACCGAAAGCTGTGGTTAAAGATTATCTTAAGATTTTACTAAGTGTTTTAAATTTTACTAATTTTATACTGAAATTTCAATGAAGCATTTTATGACGTGAAATAATATTAAAATCTTAATATGGGTAAGTTCAGTCATTACCTACTAATGTATACATATTTTGCAACAGCCAACGGTTTCGGCTGAACGCCATCATCAACAGGTGGGGCAAAACCGATCTCTCTACAAGTACAGATATAACAGTAAGTAACTTCTGGTCTCAATGCCGAGAACGCGCCTCTCAACATCTTCAATGAACTTTTTCTTCATCTTGCAGTAAATATAACCTCATTTTACATGAAATCATGTTATAAAGAATCATGAGTATATTACAGATGTTATGATCATGTTATTATAGTAATCATGACCATGTTATAGTAACCATGATCATGTTACAGTAAACTATAATCATGTTATAGTAAATTATGAGATAAACAATAAACCATAGCATGTTACAGAAATGAGTGCAGAAAAAGCATGTACAGAAAAACCATGAGCCATGTTACAGAAACCATGAGCATGTTGCAGAAAATCATGAGCATGTTATGAAAACATGAGCATGTTACAGAAAACCATGAGCATGTTAACCATGAGGCATGTTGCATGAGCATGTTACAGAAAACCATGAGCATGTTACAAAACCATGAGCATGTTGCAGAAAATCATGAGCATGTTATAGAAAACCATGAGCATGTTACAGAAAACCATGAGCATGTTGCAGAAAATCATGAGCCATATTACAGTAAATCATGAGCATGTTACAATAAAGCATGTTACAATAAAGCATAAACATGTAGTGGTATACCATGAAGTATGCGCTCATAAAAATTTGTATCAATCATTTAGTTGCAAAAAATAAAAGCATCCTATAGGGTAAGAAAGGAGCTAACTAGTGCTTTATTAACATGTCTTGTGCTTCATAATTCTGTATGAAATTATGACATGCTTTGTCAAACATATATTAAAATTATATTGGCAGATTTGTTGCGTGAGGTTACTCTTACTTCCCTATTCACCCCCGGGATCCATTGTCTAAAACAAGTAGTTCTCCTATTGGAGTTTTGTACTTAAAAAAAGTATCCCATGTCCGATATTTTTAAGGGGAATTTTATTGTGTTTTTTTAGAGGATTTTAAGGTCTTTTAGAGGCTTTATGGCAACACTGGTAAGATAAATACTTTCATAGAATAATAACTAGGCTTTAAGGAAATCTTTCAAGGGGTCGTTTTTAAAAAAGAAAAAAAACTTAACTCTATTTCTAAAAAAAAAAAAATCGTTAGAACATTGAAAGAGGATAAAGGCATGACAATATTTTATATAAAAAAAATAAGGACATCTTAAAGGCGATCGTTTAGTGGTCAGCTTTAAAATTCAGTAGTTTTTAGTATTGTACCTTTTTAAAACTACGAGACCAAAATCCGAAATAAGCCAAAAAAACTAAGGGGGAATAAGAGAAAAAAGTGGGCTGTATTAGGGTGATGACCACACCTGGTGCAGCTGCTGAGCATCGCAGCAATCCAATAATGATCCGCTACCTTTAATAGTTTAGACTGCTACTCTACGGCACGAGCTATCAGTCTACGGTCCCTTATTTCTGCTACAAGGTGCATTTCGTATTTTCTTTAGAAGTGTGCTATAATTTTTTCTTTCTTTTCATGGCTTTAATTTTGTTTAATAAATAAATAAATAATAATAAATAAATACGACGGAATTATTTATTAAAACGTCGAACATAAGGAGTATTAATTAGAGAGGTTGTTTCCATTTTTCTAATTTAAACTTTACGAGCTACCAAAGTTTTTTTTTCAAAGGGTTTTCATTAAGAGGGGAAGGAAGTATTCGAACTGCACAGAGTTCTAACAAATCGAGTTTTTTACTAATACATTTGAAAATTTTGTTTATATCATGGCAATATGCCATTATTGCCATATTGTAGGATAATTTAAAAAAATATCCTTCATTACAATAATTTGTTTTGTACTCTCTCTTGATTTTAAATTTAACCATGTAATAACCTCATCGGTGATAATATTAGGCGCGGTCGAATATCCACGGCCTTCTAGAACGTTGGATCACCAACAAACTTTTTTTACAACTTTTTTTTCAAAATTTTCAGTAATTAGCCGGATTTGTGATAAATGAAGCCTATTTCCGTAGTCTGCACGCTTTTTTGGTTAATCTCAAATAGTATTTACATTGACTCAACGATTTATTTTTAATCTAACTTGGTACATACATAACTACTGTAAGACGTCAATATTTTGTGTTACATTTTGACATGTCATATTTGTTAACATTGACGTCTAACAGTAGTTATGTATGTACCAAGTTAGATTAAAAATAAATCGTAGAGTGAATGTAAATACTCTTTTAGATTAACCAAAAGAGCGTGCAGATTACGGAAATGGGCTTCATTATCACAAATCCGGCTAATTACTGAAAATTTTGAAAAAAAAGTTGTAAAAAAAGTTTGTTGGTGATCCAACGTTCTAGAAGGCCGTGGATATTCGACCGCGCCTTATATAATGCACAAAATGATAATTCTGCTTTATTATGTGTAAAATCTATATGTAACTTTTTATTCTAATCATCTCTTCAACTCAATCCTTTTTTTATAAAGCTTTGTTATATTATTAACTTCTATTTTTTTTGTTTCCAGTATATTATCTACTATTATTATTATATATCTTATTTAAAAATTGTTATTTACACTTAATAATATCAGGATGGTTCTCAAATTATATATTATTTTATTTTTACTATATTATTTTACTATGTACTGTTTTAACCTATCATAGTTTTATCTCTTACCAACCTGTTATATTTTTCAAACTAAAGTGTACAACTTACTTCTCACTATCTTCCTATTTTAAATTCTATTTTCTATCTATCATTAATTTTAATTATTAATAATATTGTATTTCATAGCCCTCTATTTATTTTCTTTTCTCTATTGGTTTGTATTCTTTTATATCTCAAATAATTTTATGATGAAACACCTATATTCAAAATATTACTTAGTAAACATTTGTTTTACTATTATTAGCAATTACTTTTTTTCTTCTTTCATTCTCTGTTAAAATAAATACTTTACATTCTTTATACTTGTTGTCTGTGAAAAAAAGATGTTTTTAAAACTGTTAACTATTTGTATTTTTTAAAATAAATTTTACTTTTCTTAACATTCTGTTATTATATTGTAATTGTTGGGCATTGCCTGTTTAAATAAATAAATAAATAAACTAGTAGTATGACAAACTGTTTAAAGGACAACTACCATGTGGCCAAAAAACGGCCACATAGACGCGCAGGGGTCGCGAAGCGGCCACAAGTGGCGACATAACCGTTATAATATGGTCAAGTTCCGACACAAGCTTAGAATAATACTATATATAGAAGGAGCACTACTGATAACACGAAAGCCGGTTCACTGGTGCACCTAAGTAATGCTGCCACCCTAACAATATACAATTTTCTAAATAAAAGTTGGAAATACTTATTTATTAACGTATTTATTAAAATTAGTCCTCGTCAACTAAATGTAGATTCTTGTATTCCGCCACCTTTTTGCCATCTAAGACCGGTTTTATTAATTACTCAGCAGGTATTTTAGGTTATTATATTTGTTCTTTACGACCCTTCTTCATTAATAGATATTTATGACAAATATTTTAAATAATGTTTTGTTGTCAGGTTGGCAGCATTACTTAGTTGCACCAGTCAACCGGCTTTCGTGTTATCAGTGGAATTACATTGTGTTTATGGTCCTGTGCTCCTTCTATATATAGTATTATTCTAAGGACACAAGAAATTAACTTGTTTTTATCAGAGAATTTCATAAGTTATAACTCGTTTATGAGATGTTTTATAGTTGAGTTTCATCACAGAAATTTTGCCTTCTAATTATTCTATGCATAAGTTTCGTACTTATCATTTTTAAATGTAAAAAGATAACAGGATAACTAGACCTAAAGATTGACTTTAGTAGCAAGTTTCAACGCTCTAGTATAAACACATTGGGGGCAACGATGATAACAGACACACACACTCACAGACACACACACACACACACACACACACTCAAACACACTTAACACTTTGTTAAAAACCGCTCAGCTTAAGCTTAAAGACTTCTATGATATCCTATCCCTTCACAATATAGAGGGGGTCAACAGTTTATTTTATTTTATAAGTGGGGCTCTCAAGCTTGTACCAACATGATACCTGTATTGACAACTCATGATGCCCATTTTATCTGTTTAATGCTTGAAAAACCTCTATGTTTGAAACTGTGCTATGGAAAACAGAAGCACATCGCAGAACTCGATCTGACGATTTTGTCTAAATCCTTCTCGTGGCGGAATAAGACGATCTCAATATATCTCTCAACAAAAAGAAACGTTAATAATATAATAGCCGTTTTTTCCACAAATTTTCTGTAAAAGTGGTCAGTTAGTCAGCTGCGATTGTTTAAGGGCAGTTTCATGTCGATTTTTTTCTGCTTATTTTTTGTCTGAAATCGATCCTTATAGAAAGAGAAATTGTTAGATCGGTGACAGAGGGCGTGTAATTGTCTTGGTGTGCGCGCCAGATGTCCTTGGAGTCTGCAGGCCCTTAAAATAATTTCAAATGCCCTTTTTTTATCAAAAGGACATCGTCCTAAATCTTTAATTTATCCTTTAAAAAACCAGAAGGACACTTTTTTTAAAAAATCTGAACGTTTTGTTATCCTTCACACTTATCAAAAATCGTGTTTGAGGTCCTGAAAATATGTCTCCAAAATTATTCATAACTATATAAAAAGGATTTAGCGTTGTAAACTTGACAACTATATTTTCCTTGCTAAAGACTTGAACCTTTTCTAAGCGTGCCTAATACCGAAAACGATAAAAAAATTAAATCCCTAAAAAGGACCACAAGATTTTACAAATTGATAACCCTAAGAATCAAGTCTTATCGAGTCCCTAACAATGGTCCTGTCTTGATATTTTGTTAAGCCGTTAAAAATCTAATAATAAAATCTGATACCTAAGAAAATAAAACAGAAAAATAAACGTATTTGTTATTTTACTTTTGAGGAAGATCTTCAAAATTGATTGAATTGATCTAATGATTTAAAACCCGTAAAAAAACAAACATTTTGGCAACATATTTATTCGCTTAAGAGGTAGTTTGGCGAATTACTTCCTCATCTAATGCAATGACAGAGTGAGAAATGATTTCTTGTTTAACACGTGACCTCCACTCAGGCACTACCTAATGTTCACGTTTCAGCACCTAGAGATTTTAAAAATATAAATCTGGTACAGGGTACCTCGGAACTTTTTCTTACACATCCGATTCACTACGCTCATCCTCCCGACTTTGGAATCGATCCGCTCGACCTCAACTAGCAAATAAATACATTCTATTCCCCGCAGTCACCTATCCAGGCTCTGACCTCGCTCGATGCTGCTTAACTTTTATGATCCAACAAAAGCGTGTTGAAAGCAAACGTTAAGGGATACACTGTAAATTTCAATTTAATTGGATAGTATTTTAATATTTTTTTTAACGTACAGAAATCATTTGATAATAATTTTACCATCAATTGATGATGATGAGATAAAACTTGGCACTCATATTTGACGTCATGCGAGTCAAATCTCGAACCCATCTACAAAGTTTGTCGCATTTTATGTATTTTAGAAATGTTTGCTAAATCATATTTTCAGGTTAATGACGTCATAAATATTATTTTCCGGATAACACAATTAGACCTAAAATTAGACCTGCTTGAGATAAAAAATAAGTAATAATATCTTTAGATAACAGAAAATTAAGGGGAGGAGGCCACTTTGTATTGACTCCTAGTATGACCTGCTGGACCAATGGAGCCCTCTCTCTATCAAACAGAGGGCAGTCAAGAATAATATGTGACCAAGTTTGAGAAACGTTATCATCACAGTTGCAACCTGAAGAAGGTGTCATGCCGAATCTATGAAGATACGTTTTATTCTTGCCATGACCAGATAAAGTTTGAGTAAGTTATAGCCTAACTTGAAGTCTTGACTTGACATCTGGGAAGAACAGCTTAGTATGTTGACCATGATGAGAAGTTTCCCAAAGCTGACTCCATTTCTCGATGGACAAATCTCTAGCTCTTTTCCTTAGTGAATTTATAGGTGGTTGCTTGACTTCCTCAAGAAGATTAGTATCCACCGCAGCACCTTTTGCTAGAGAATCGGCTCTTTCGTTGCCCTCGATACCTACGTGCGCCTTTACCCACGAAAAGTGAACGCTCCATCCTTTAAGTTGTAGCTGCTGTAAGCTATCTCTTATCTCCTCAATATCAGGCCAATGAGAACGTATGTTGGTTAAAGAATCCAGCGCAACTTTACTATCAGTATTGATTAAAACAAAACTTGATGGAGCAACGCACGGCTGAGAACACATAACCCACCGAACTGCCAATGAGTGGGTATATGAGTGGGTGTATGAGGGGTGTATGAGTGGGTGTATAAGTTGGGTGTATGAGTGGGTCTATGAAGGGTGTATGAGTGGGTGTATAAGTTAGGTGTATGAGTGGGTATATGAAGGGTGTATGAGTGGGTGTATGAGTAGGTATATGAGTGGGTGTATGAGTGGGTGAATAAGTGGGTATATCTATATACGGGTGTATGAGTGGGTATGTACTGTTAGCATGGGCTGTATTTAAAATATTAAATATTTCAGGCAGTAGGAATTGTTTTTAACTTTCAAAAAACACAGTTACAAATAGTTGCAATCATTTTTTTGTATTATGAAAATATTATTTATACATTTTTCGTAAAACAAACTTTCTGTACCCATTTACGGGAGGAAGTTTAGACACATCTGTTTCTGTCAGTTTTGTCCAGGGAGAAAAAATTAACCAAAAAAAAAACAACCTCCGTTTCTTTTAGTTAAAGATTTTCAGTTGTAAAACGCGGGGGTGGACTTAAAGGCTGGACCAAAGAAATGAAAAGTAAAAAAAGGACGAACTCAGTAAAAAGAAGTCAATACTGGAGAGGCAGCGGGCAGACAAAGACATCCTTTTTCCTTTCTTTTTTGCCAACTATTTCTTTTTTAAACCCCATCTTTCATTCCACATCCCTTTCTGTCATTTCCACAGAAAACTACAAAACAATATTTCTTTCTTTTTTTTTGCATTTTTCTTTCTTCAAGCATCATCTCAAGTAATTTTTTTATTTATTTAACCTTTCTTACAGAAATTGTCAAGTTCTTATGATTGACGACTTTCCACCCTCAAATATTACAAAATATTGAATTATGAAAAGATAATTTTTTAAAAATTTTCAATAAAAGTGTATTTTAAAAAATATCAGTTTTTCTTCGACTGTGCTGTGGGGAACAAAGGACTTTCTACCGCTTTTTTATAGAAATTTAACAATCATTATTAGAGTATTTTTTCAAAGCTAAGAATGTCCTGAGACAAGATAGATGGCTTTCTATGGTACCCATGTCGAAATTTACTTCTTACTTTTTTCTGGTATCTTGACTCTACAAGAGCTGACTAGACACATTTATTTGTTCAGGTCAAGCGTTTCGAAACTCAGAATGGTATTATTATTTACGCTGTATGCTCTCCTTTTATAATAATATTTTTTGAGGTAGTACGTAATTGAGGACTTTATTGGACCGTTTTTAGGATGAGAAGTCAATCATTATTGTTATAGGAGGTTATTTAGTACTTTTCACCTCCGAGGGCAATAATGAATGTAAAAAAACTCCTAGGACGTAAAAGTAATTCATATATTGCCGCCATTACTGTAATGTAGCGTGTTCAAAAAAACAATCTGTGTAAAACCTTTATGAGGTTTCTTTAAAAACGTTCATTTTGTTTCTGTTTTTTATTTCGTAGACTATTTTTTTTTCGTTTTTAAAAGGTGTTGTTTTAATTGACAATTTTTGTGTGTTTATTTGTAAGCTTTTACATTTTGGAGTAAAAGTGTGAAGTTATGGATGAATTCAATGACGACGATAATATGGAGTTAATTGGACGTTTGTTTTTTAGCGAATTTCCTTTGGGAAAAAATTCGCTAATGGGATAGGCGTCATGGCGGAATTCGAACCTTGGACCACGACACAAATCCGTTTCAGAGGTCCCTAATGACGAAAAAAAATTTTTTTGAAACTTTATATATATATATATATATATATATATATATATATATATATATATATAATATATATATACATATGTATTTCTAGACACTTTCTTGTAAACACTCTATCTTTCGAACAGAATAATATTTTTTAACCAAACTTGGTACAATAATCAACCTTCGGGAGGACACAAACCCTATTGAAAAACCAGGTTTTTGTGACGTCATTAACCCGGTTTGCTGAGTCAGCGAAATTTTCAAAAAATCAGCAAAATTCAGGGTTAATATTTTTTGCCGCGAAAAAGGTCAATATTTATGTTTTTTGAGACGCTGAATCGAATGAAACCGGTCCGAAGTCGATACGACCACTTTAAGTTACCAAAAAGTCGAAAAAACCACAAAAATTGTAGAAAACCAACATTACGGTCCTTAAAAAAATTTCGAGTAGGGTGTCGTTTTCAATGTTTTTTGGGCCTCTGAGTCGAATGCCAGTGGTCCGGAGTCAATACGACCACTCAAACTCAGGGTACCTGGGTTCGAATCCTGGAAAGGTCGATAATTTTTTATGGTTTTTTTTTACTTAATATAAGTTTACAACTAGAAAATAATTCTGGCGCGGTGGTCCGCATGTCGGGCGAATTTCCTTTGGATGCGTGTTTCCGTGCTTTTTACATTATATAAGTTTACAACTACTAAATAAATAATTCCGGCGCGGTGGTCCGCTGTCGGGCGAATTTCATTTAGAATGCGTGTTTCCGTGCTAAACAACCCATTTCTTGCTTATGCAAGAACCATGCCCATTGCGTGGTTCCGGTTCATGCTTTAGAACCTAAGCAGTTACTCAATTGTCAAGCACTGCTCGTAACTCATTTTGTCTGTATTTTCCAAAGGAAATGCGCATAATTATCCAGTTGGTTGTACAAAAATATGCCTCTAAAATTAGAAGTACGCACTATTATTTATTTGCACTAGATTAAAGCTTAGTCAGTTATCTTTAAAGGTTTTAGCGCATTTCCTTTGGAAAATACAGACAAAATGAGTTACGAGCAGTGCTTGACAATTGAGTAACTGCTTAGGTTCTAAAGCATGAACCGGAACCACGCAATGGGCATGGTTCTTGCATAAGCAAGAAATGGGTTGTTTAGCACGGAAACACGCATTCTAAATGAAATTCGCCCGACAGCGGACCACCGCGCCGGAATTATTTATTTAGTAGTTGTAAACTTATATAATGTAAAAAGCACGGAAACACGCATCCAAAGGAAATTCGCCCGACATGCGGACCACCGCGCCAGATTTTTTTTCAATTAAGTATATAGCGCAGTTTATTTAATGAGTGCTACCTCAAAAAAAATAGTGTATGCCATCCGGCTGAGAATGTCTTCATGTCTTGGCAATTTTTCCCGACTCGCTTCGCTCGTCGGTAAATCTAATTGCCGTGACATAAAGACACACTTCTCAGCCTTATGGCATAAATAACTATTATAATAATAAATATATTTATAGTGAGCAAACATGGCTGTACTAAAGCATGTACAGCCATCATTCCTTGCAAAGCTAGCTATCTACCAAGTAATAATAATAAACTGAAATTCTAATTGAAAAAAATTGTGTCGGTTATTGGTTCAGAGCTTTAAATATCTGGGTAATGGTTCTGGGGAAAATAATTCTTTTGATTATTTTTAAAAGAAATAATCAACGTGGAAATAATTAAATATTTTTAAAATAATTAACGGGGTGCCTCAAGGCTCTGTTCTTGGACCCCTGCTGTTTTTTATTTATATTAATGATCTCCCTGAATATGGTGCATTATGTTAGGACTTACCTCAACTTAGTCGAAGTTTCCCAAAAAGCTATTCTCAAAATAGCTCTTAAAAAACCAAAAAGGTATTCGTCCAAACAAATTTTTAGTGATTTTTCAGTCCTTCCTGTTGAATTATTAGTTAAGAAAGCAGTTGTAATAAAATACTATCAACTTGACAACAAAGATATATTAAAACATACTTATGAAACAAGATCTCAACTGACTAACTTTGTACAAACACCACTATGTAAAACTGAAAGAAAACAGAGACATGCATCATATCTTGGACCATTATACTATAATCAACTACCAATCAAAATACAACAAAGTCAAACCATAGACATATTTAAGAAACTTGTTAATCAATACCTTCTTGACAAATATTTTAATGAAAGTATCTAAAGCATCGCATATTAAGAAAAATTTGAGATACTAAACAATGAAAGATGTGTTTCAAATTAATTATCAAAATGTAACTAACATAAATAATAATTTTAATAACATTGATATACATGAAAAATGTTTTATAATAAATTTGCACTATCTTGAGACAGGACCCTCGCTCTAGGAGTTTCAACTCCTACTGAGGGCTCTCGCCAAATTATTAATTAAACATAAATATATTTGTACAATATGTTTTAAATAATCAAATATTGTAAAAAAAAATATTTTTGTAATTTGTATTTGTATTTTATTTTGGTGGAAATAAACAATTTTATTATTATTATTATTATTAAGTCCGAAATTTGCGGACGACACTACCTATGTATAGTTAATGGGAAAGAGTATGCTAATATATTAAATAGAATAGACGATATAGTAAGACTTGCAAATGACTGGTTTGTTGTGAAAAAGTTAAGTTTAAATAAAAAAAAAACAGATCATTACTCATACTCTTAAACGTAACAATCCCAATCCTGATTCCCATATTAAAATACTTGGTATGTCTGTAGACAGCACTCTTAACTGGAAAGCTCATGTTAACCAACTAAGCAGTAAACTTTCATCTGTTCTTTACTTGCTCTATAAACTTAGTTTGACATTAGATAATGATACTTTGAAGCTTGCCTACTATGCCCATTTTCATTCCCGTATGCTCTATGGTATAAATGAATGGGGAGCAGCCCCCGTAGCTAATAACATTTTTATACTACAGAAAAAAGCAATTCGAATTATTAATCACGCTAAATATGATTCCGAATGCAAACAATATTTTATTAATAATCAGATTTTAACTTTCTTCTCAGCATATATTTTGTCATTGCTTTTGTTTATTAAAAATAAGTACGATGAGGGGGAGTTCAATAATAATAAAAATCATAGCTATGCTACTAGATTTTCTACCAATATTAACATGCCCCCCTGCAGACTTCATAAATCAGACCAGCCTCCCATTATTAATGGAATAAGATGCTTTAATAAATTACCTGAATCTATAATTGAACTACCTCTCAAAACTTTTAAGAAAACGCTTAAATGTATGCTGTTTCAGAAATCATATTATTCTATAAATCAATTTTTATTAGATGATTTGCTGTTTCCTCCTATTTAATAATTGTGATTGTTTATTTTACGTGAGTTTTATGTAATAATGTTTTTTAATTTACTATTGTACTCGTTTTTTAATTTGTTATTGTATATCTATGTTGGATTTTTGACAATTGAGAAGTATCTCAATTGTCAAAAATCCACAATCCATCTTTTCCATCTTCCATCCATCTTTTTTTTAGGAAAGTATTCCTTGGAAAATAACCTCATGTATTTAAAAAATAAATAAAAAAAATTGTAGTGCCAACATCACGATGAACAGAAATTAACTGATTATTTTATTTTATTGTTATTTATTTATTATTATTTTATTTATTTATGTATTTATTTATTTTATTTTATTTATTAATTTATTTTTATTTTAATTTTTTATTTTTTCTTTATTTGTTTTTTTAACATATTCTTTTCTTAATATTTAAATTTTTATGTATGCATGTGTAGTATGTATGTGTGGATATGTGTATGTATGTGTATATGAACATGTATATGTATGAATGAATGTGTACATTGTACATGCATACATATTTAGATTACATATTATTATTATGTGTCTGTATATGTATTAGAAATTTAGCTTCTTTTAGAAATATTTCATATGAACTAAAAAAGAAAACAATTTATAAAAACTCATTTTCTCTTATACTTAATTTCATTATAAAGTACTAACAAGAAGTAGCTTGAGAATAAAAATCTAAACGAAAAGCTAGCCACGCACAAGCCTTAAGCTTATGTGGCTAGTAAGATCTTATTTATAAACAAATAACATTATGAATAGATGTAATAAGACTTTTAGAGCCTTTTGTATGATTGTATTGTGTATTACTCTGTAAATTATTTTTTAAATAAATTTATTATTATTATTAACACAAGCTATTGACATAAGGCAACCAAACAGACTAAGTCTAATATTATTAACACGTATAGTTCTGATTTTATTGTTTTACGTTTTCACCTTCTGCAAAACATATCGCCGTCTTTTGTCTATTTTCATCGGAAACGACGCTAAGCAGGAAGGGGAAGTGTGGTTCTGATTGGTCGCTTAATTTATATATATATATATATATATATATATATATATATATATATATATATATATATATATCGCTTTGATATAAATTTGACATGTTCGTGTTTAACACGATGTATGATTAATATTCAAAGCAATAATATATATATATATTATATATATATATATATATATATATATATATATATATAGCTTTGAATATAAATTATGTTTGACACGATATATGATTACAGTATGATTCATGAGAATTGTATGTGTCCGCGACGAGGTGCCAGGGTGTGCGGGCCATCTTTCCAATATTGCAGAGATAATGAGAGATGACCGAGCACTAGCCCGCATGCTTGACACTTTGCCTACACACATGGCAGATATTTATAATAATGCATAGCAAAAAAGGCTCGCTTTGCTCGATAGAGTGTGCATGTTTTTAATAATAGACGGTAAAAAAAGGGCTTGCTTCGCTCGCTAGATTGCATATATTTATAATAATACGTAGTAAATAAAGCTCACTACGCTCGCTAGAGTGTGCATATTTATAGTAATAAACAGTGAAAAGGGCACGCTTCGCTCGCTAGATTGCGTATATTTATAAAAATCCGTAGTAAAAACTACTTCACTTTTTAAAAGCTTTTCAACGATATATTACTCGAGTTATTTCTTTAAAGTTAATTTTTTGAGTTCATTATTTTTGCCGCCATTTTTAAATTTTCTACAAAATTTTAAAATTTTGACCATGAAATAGGTATTTTTCTTTCTAAAAGCTTTAAAACAAAATGCAACAAAAATTTTTCGCTTAAAATATATTTTTTATCCGGTCTACAATATTGGCTGCCATTTTAAAAATATTTTTCGGAACATTACCACAAACTACACAACTCTGACACGTAGTTAGTTATACATGTTTACAAAATTTTATTAAAATCGGTCAATTTTGACGGCAGTTATTGCGACATTTACAAACAAACGCACAAACATACAATCAAACAAATGCGCCTTCCTTATCTTCTGAAATGTAAGAACTCACTTACGTTCGTTCAAAAAATTATTTTTACGAATTTCCAATTGGGCAAATAGTTCTTAAAATATTTTGCCTATGACTTTGCAATGCTTACAAACTAGCAGATCCAACGTTTTCAAAACGGTTAAGAATAAGAATAGGCTATTAGAGTAAAGCATAGAGATATATACTAGAGGGGGCATTGCCTATCAATACATTGAAAGACCTGAAATATCGTATTGGGCTCTCCGGGGCTCTGTGTAACCTCATTGAAACCTCCTTCAAGAGTGAGTTAAGGTTATTATTAATAACTTTATTTCAGTTTCCCACACATTGTTTGTGTTTTGATTTGTATTTTTAACGTTCTGCTATATTAGTTATTGTAATTTTGTACTGATTATTTGATTATATTTATAAGCGAAGGTAGTCAGGTTACTTTTTCGATGTTTCAAAATTTAACCTGTAGGGCCCCTCTAGTAATAATATCTCTATGGAGTAAAGTATAAGACAACAAGATGTGTTCAGATTATATTTCTCACAACACAGGCATACATTTTTTTTAAACAGACCATTTATCAAATAATGAATGATTCTTTAAAAATGAGTTTCTTACCTGTTTTCAATTTCTTAAAAAACAGTAAATATGGACGTTATATTCAGTAGCCGCCGCATGTTAACAATCTATACAAACTACAAAAGAAAATACAAAACCTTAAAAAAATGCCTTTCATAGATTTATTTTTCTAGGATTTCATTTTCTGAAAAAAAGGGATCAGGTATTACAGTACATGTTTTTTATGGTTGAAAATTGAAAGGATAGGTTCATAGGCAGCGGTCAAAGTGGTCAAATACGGTTAAAAACCGGTCAGTTTAAGAACTCATTGTAAAAAAAAAATAAGAAAAAAAAGTATAAGCAAGTAAAAAATGGTTTACGCTCTTCATTAGTGGCGTTACAGAGATTTAAAGCAGGTCTTTTAAAGCTGCTTAAACAGATGAACAAGCAATGAGTTTTTAAAAACATCTTATACCATGTACTTTGCTATTTAGATGTACTTAGCTATTATAGATCCGTATTTCAACAGTGAGATTTAAAAATACTTCATTATTTAGTTGACAATAGAGAGACTCAAGATGCTCTTATTGTGTTGTTTTCTTTTTTTATGAACTAAAAAATGTAAATTTAAGGTTATTCAACTTGGCAGATCGAAAGAATTAAGGCAACACAACGCAGTTTTCAATACGGGCTGATAACATTTTACTCAGGTACTTCTCAACTTTTCTCAATAAGTTTTAAACTTTATTTTTTTATTCATAAATACTGAATGAAACATATTATTTGCTGATAATTACATACATATTATTTACATACTTATATTTACTGAATTATTACATATTATTGCTGATAATTTCTTAATTATACATCACTGGAATATTACGCAGAAAAATAAATGTACTTAGGTACCTCATAACTCCCAAATTACACCTGAATCATTCGTTTCGGGTATTTCTAAAACTTGTTAAGAGAATTTCCATCATGTTTAACATGATGTCGTCTTTATGTATGAGTGAGTGTGATTATGCTAGGAAGATTAAACTTAGTACACAGATCTAGCTATAGATTAAACCAAAAATACCTGCTATGTTTCATTCGATAAATCTGGATACGTTTAAAAACATAGTCAAATTGAAATCTCATTTAGAAGTGATGAAATTTGCCAGGAAAGAGTAATTTGTTTGTTTGATACAATAAAGAAACAAACAAGTCACATTATAATTACGTCTTGTTTTGTATATCAACTACATTTAATCATATATATATTCTAGTAAGGCTGCATTAAGAACTCACGTTCAAACTAAAGTATTTATTTATAGACTCGACTAAACATTCGCACGCAACTATTCTAAAATATAAATTCAAATAAAGGACTCGCTTAGCTTGCTAGTTTAAGTATTTTTAAAATTTTATATAGTATAAAAGGTTTGCTTCGCTCGCTAGAGTTTGCATGTTTATAATGATAGAAATTAAATTATGGCTCGCTTCGCTCGCTTATTAGCGTATATTTACAAAAATACATAGTAAAAAAGGCTGGCTTCGCTCTTTAGATTGTGCATGTTTATAATAAGACATTAAATAAGGGCTAGCTTCAATCGCTAGATTCCGTGTGTTTAGAATTTTACATAGTAAAAAAGGGCTTGCTCCGCTCGCTAGAGTGTGCATGTTCATAATAATGCAGAAGGATCTGGTTTAGCCAGTGCTTTCGCTCAAGTACTTGGCAATTTTATTAATAGTAGCAGTAGCAGCCAAGTGAGCAGCACTCAGACGATACATAATGTAATTTATGTAAGACCCCCTCCAGATAATACATTCATGGTTAGACTTATAAATGAGCTGGCCCCAAAACCAACACCAAAGGAAGAACTCACTATAAACGATAAGGAAAACTATGTAAAAAGCATGACTGAACAAGGGAAATCAATTCAAAGGAGAAAAGCCTGCAAAAAATGGAGGAAAGCAGTTCAAAAAGAGTACAAAAGAAAAGAAGAAGTCATCGATATGAGAGCACAATCTATACTAATAAACACGTGTTTACACAGTGAGAGGAACCAAATTTTAGAGCAGGCCAAGGAACTAAAGAAAGACCTTCAGAAGAACCTGAATGAAGAAATGAAAACCATAGAGAAAGTTGAAAAGGGCCAACTCGCACTTCGCATGCGCGGAGGGGATACAAATGAAGACAATCTTCAACAGAGTCACAAAAAAAGTCATCCTCCATGCCTCTATCCCAAAGTGGAAATAAACACGATAGCATCAGAACCGGATTCAGATGCAGAAACAAATAATAAAACCAAAAAAGAATTTCCTAATGATGGCACAACTCTTGGTGGCAATAAGGATGAAACTCCATCGAAGAAGCGTCCAAGAGTAGAGGAGAACACTGGAAACTCCAACAATCAATCCACCGGCTCATCAAACTCATCAGCTTCAAGCTCATCTAATGATCAGGTCTCTCATCCCTCCAGTAAAAATAATAATCATAACATGTTACTGGCAACCAAGGCATTCGTGAGCTTGAACTAGCCATTACTAATACATTAGGTTCTAATGAACTGAATATAGGTAGCTCAGATATCGTTAAAATCATGTCGCTCTTATTGACAGCAAAAGAAGCTGTATCCAATTTATTTATAGACCTCACCAGTTTAACTAGCGCGGTAGAACTAGGTAATAATGAAATAAGATCACTTAAATCTCACCTATGCCTTGAAAAGAAATTGAAGAAAGTTACTTTTGCTCCTGAACTAGACTTAACTTCAGAAACAAACACTAATGAGCAATCAAATGCAAATAAGGAACTTGATAGTGATGATGAAATAGATCTAATAAACCTTAGTAACTTAGATAGTGACAATGACGCACAAACTTACAGTACAGTAACCAAATCAAACAAACGTAAAGGAGAGAAAAACAAACCAACTCCTTCTCCTTTCCCTCATCCAAAACCTATTCCTCTTCCTATTCCCTCACCAAAACCTGCTCCTCCTAATAAACAGCCGCCATCACTTAAACTCATAAATAGCGTTCCAAAATTACAAAATTCTGTCGTTATAACACCCAAAGATCCGAGTACCGTTAAAGATATTAGTATGCTCAGAACCAACATTTTAAATAGTTTAAAACCAAAATTGCCCTCGGACCTTAAAGTTATTCGCATTTGGATAGAAAAAAGGAATCGCATGCATGATAGAATGCACTAACAGTGAGGAAAGAGACAAGATTTTAAACTTTTCTCTAATGGAAGAGCTTGGATTTATAGCATCACTCCCAACCACTCCAGGAGAAACGGTTATAATTACTGGAGTAGATAAAACCATGAATAAGAACCAATCTTAGACAATCTATGGAAACAAAATCTAACCCTCTTGGGTTTGATAGAATTGAATATGGAGCAGCTGTTATCCCTAGGTTCACTAAACCTTGTCCTTGGATTAAAGGAGGAAATCATGTAAGATGGGTTGTGGAAGTTCCGTCCAAAATCAAACAAAAGCTTCTAGAGTCCGGAAAAGTCTATATTGAGTGGAGTAGCTTCAAGTAAAGCACTATGACTGGGTAACCAGATGCTACAAGTGTCTGAAGATTGGCCACACTAAAAATGAATGTAAACAAAATGAAAACTCATGCTCACACTGTTGTGAAACTGGCCACTTGAGAGCAGCATGTCCAACAACAAACGAGGACCCCAGTTGTATAATGTGTAAAGAAAAAAACCGTCCTTTTAACCACTCTGTATTAGATGTTTCCTGCACAGAATACCAACATGCTGTCGCTAGAAGAAATGCGCAAGCAGGAGTATACAACAAACAACATTCTAACGATGAAAATACTACAAATTAATCTTCAGCACAGCAAAGCAGCCTCAGCCTCACTCTGTAAACTACTCTCAACAGGTGAGGTGGACATTGTCCTAGTACAAGAACCTTGGATTTCCAAGGGTCTCGTGTCAGGACTTGGTCAAACTAAATGTCAAATCCTATATAACAAGCTATGTAACCATCCAGAACCTGCATACTTGTAAGAAAAGGACTAAATGCATTAATGCTATCAAATCTTTCCAACACGGATATAACAGCAGTCAAACTAGAACTCAATGAAGGAGGTAGCAAAATACACATTGTATTAGCCTCAGCATACCTTCCTTATGACTCTCCCGACCCTCCTCCAACGAGTGAAGTTAAGGACATAGTAAAGTATTGTTCTAGTAATAAAATTGAATTGATAATTGGATGTGATGCTAATGCTCACCATGCTGCTGCCTGGGGAAGCACTGATACCAACTCACGAGGCGAACATCTTCTCTTATATATTATGTCAGAAAATCTACTAATTCTTAACCACGGAAATTCTCCCACTTTTATTAACAGAAGAAGGCAAGAAGTTTTAGACATTACAATAGCAACACCCCTAATTGATCGATTTGTAAAGAAATGGTATGTCTCGAATGAGCCCTCTTCCTCTGACCACAGGTACATATTCTTTGAATTATCAATAAAACGGGATTATAACGCTGCTTTCTACAACCCAAAAAGAACTGACTGGGACAGTTATAGAAAAGATCTCACTTCCTTAATTCCGTCCTCTGAAGTAAATTCAATTCATATTCTCAATAGCAAAGCATCTCAACTGGTTGACGCTATCGAAAAATCTTATAAAAATAACTGTCCTCTTAGCATACGGAAAGAATCTAAAAACATTCCTTGGTGGAGCCAATCTTTAGAAAAACAGAGAAAACAGGTAAGAAAACTTTTTAATCGGGCCAAAAAATCTGGTGAATGGAATACCTATTCTTTAGCTCTAACAAAATACAACAAGGATATTAGAGAGGCCAAAAGAACCTCTTGGAAAAAATTCTGTGAAGAGATTGACAGCATCCCTGAAGCTTCAAGGCTGAACAAAGTTCTCTCAAAGAATCCCCTAAATCCTGTTGGCACTCTCAAAACTCCCAGTGGAGAATTCACTAACAGTGGTAAGGAAACAGGTGAAGTTATGCTAAAGACACATTTCCCGACTCAGTTATAATAGAAAACGAATCTGACAACCAACATCCCGTCGGGACTCAACAAGTAATTCCTGATTGGGCTACAGCTGATCAAATCATTACAATGTCCAAAATCAAGTGGGCTATCAATTCATTTCAACCTTACAAATCGCCTGGCCCGGATGGGATTTACCCTGTTTTTTTACAACAAGGGATAGACGTACTGGCGCCTTTAATTTGCAGTCTTTTCAGAGCCAGCATAGCTCTTGGTTACATTCCTGACTCGTGGAAATCAGCCAACGTCACCTTTATTCCTAAGCCTGGACGTCCTTCTTACTCAGAAGCAAAATCCTACCGACCCATATGCTTATCATCTTTTCTGGTGAAAACTATGGAAAAAATTATTGATAGGCATATTCGTGAGACTGCTCTCACTGTAAATCCACTAAATAAATATCAGTTCGCTTACCAAGCAGGCAAATCATGTGAGAGTGCTTTGCATGTTGTGGTGAACAAGATAGAAACTGCTTTTGCCAACAAAGGATGTGCTGTTGGTGCTTTCCTGGATATTGAAGGAGCATTTGATAATACCTCATACGATACTATTATTAGATCGTTAAAGGATCGAGGAGTTGAAGACACAATTTGCAAATGGATCGGTAATTTACTTCTAGGAAGGAAAATAACAGCATGTATAGCTGGAGAGGCTGTAGAAGCACGAGTTACAAGAGTTGCCCTCAAGGTGGAGTGCTATCACCTCTTTTATGGAGTCTGGTGGTAGATGAAATTTTATCTACTTTAAATGGTAATGGGTATTTTACCATTGGGTATGCTGACGACATAGTGGTTATAATTACAGGCAAATTTATAAATACAGCTCTTGAAGTTATGCAAAACCCAATATCACTAATTGAAAAGTGGTGTCGAGATGTTAATCTCTCAGTTAATCCTTCTAAAACAGCTCTAATAATCTTTACCAAGCAGCGAAATCAACCTACTGTAAGAACCCCAATTTAACCGTGGGGCTTTGGGTGAACTCACACCGGATGGCCAGTCCGGAACCCCACAGAAAAAGGGGATTCCTTTGACTAGGAATCCTGGCCTAATTAAGTCTGAAAAGATATCAGGGTGTTAATCAGAAAACATAAGTAGCATTCAGAGTTAATACGTTTATTTATAAAACTAAGTTGACATACGTATTTATACGTTGTATTAATATAATTAGTGTAATAGTAGGTTTGCTTAACAGGTCTAGGTAAGATCAGTCAGTTTTCCCAGTTACTCAATATTACTATGCACATACAAACGGTAAACTCCACCATAAGACAAAGAATTACTTACAGGTCGCTGCGACGATAAAGGTGAGGAGCATCTTATCTCTTACTCGATTTTTCAAGCTGATACTAATTGGTTACTGAAACCTTACTATTAAATGACTATCTGATTACTGTATTGTTACTACTCTAATAACTCTTCTATCACTTCTTGACAACTCTCTATGACTCTACTATCACTTCTCGACTGATTTTACTGCTCTGTTACTACTCATGACTCTCCTATCACTTCTCTATCACTGCTTGACAACTCTCCTCGATTACCCTTTACGTCTCTCTCGATTGGTCTCCAGAGCTAGCTTAAATAGCCAAGGGTGGTAACCCCTTCCAGAAGACCAATCATATCGGCACGTGTGCTCATTGAAACATAATCTAATTGGACATGTTAAATTCACGGGTTTCACTCACACTCATTCACACTGACATAACAACGCATTCATTTACAGGCTTTCAAGGTTAAAAGAACTGTTAATTAAAACATCTGCCGATGTTATCTCATAGAAGCATAATCTATTTAGACATGTTAAATTCACGGGTTTCACTCACACTCATTCACACTGACATAACAACGCATTCATTTACAGGCTTTCAAGGTTAAAAGAACATGGTAATTAAAAACATCTGCGGATGTTATCTCGACCCTGAGATTGTCCCAACTCAGGATGATCTCATCCTTCAGATATGTTGTGTTCAAACTCAATAACAAACAAGCTTAACTAATGCCCCTGTTATAATATCCCCCGGTAACAAAATTAAGCCGAAATTGGTAAACTGGCTGTTTACGATTTCGACTTAACCCAGGGTATGGCATAGCAACATGAGCAGTAGACTGATCCTGACCGACCCTAGAAGCAATTTTCCCCTAGCAAAAAAAAATCTATACAATAGTACCTATGCTAGAAATAGTAATACATGTAAAATGTTATAATAGAAAATCAATAAAAAATAATTTGACAACCTAATCACCCGATTACAACAATCTGCGACAAAATAGGTAGAACAAAACATAATTGTATAACCTAAAGTTCATAACACATAAATAGTTTAACATAAATTTAAATTCAATTAAAATAATAATGTAATGTAATAATAAATCAAATAGTGATTAAGTAGTTATTTGGATCCAATATTAGTTTGGAATATAAACAATAAATATAGATACAATAAAGAGTACAAAACATAAATATACAATAAATATTATAAAAAAAATGATTAAGCATTTTATTCCCAAAAATAATAGTTCAACTAAGTATACAGGTAAAAAGAGTAATACCCCTTTGAACTGAGTAGATAAACAAAACTATCTAAATAATACAAGTAAACACTTAACATAATTAGTCGTACACAGTTTCCCTTATCAACATGTATCATTATATACAATTCAGAAGGTTCAGGTTGTCTATCCTGTCTCATCGATCCCCCATGAGTATCGGGATATCTGGTCCATTGTTGGAGGAGGATACATGTCGTCAATGGTAGGTATGGAGTGGCATGACGTGTTGGTTGCTTCGTGGCGTTGAAAGGACGTCCGAACAGCTCGTACGGCGGGGATGGACACGTCGCGCCGGTTCCCTCTACAACGCTACCACACATAAAGTAGTACTAGCCCCAAGATACCGAGCAGTACTGTTATTTTATCCGAAATGGGTCCATGACAAAGTTGTCTGGTAGGTCTTGGACTGTTGTCGTAGCATCCTTGCTTGCATAAGAAGTTTGTCAACGGAAACTGTTGGATATAATCTCGCGGCACCGGAGATGTCGGCTTCCTTTCTGAGGTCCTCTAGAGCCTGACTGATAGTGTGCTTTCATTTGCGAGCAGCACAGCTGCTTGAAGCGTAGATGGCGTAATAATTTGCCTCGTAGCTGAGGTTTCCGCATGTATGGCACTATAAATCAGGTCAGACACATAAGATATGTCTGTAAACAGGGTATCAGTGGCTACTGATAACGACCTGATATATGCAAAAATCTTCTCATGAAACAATAACTGATCAAACCTATGGCTAAGCTCTGTCAAGTCTCTGTCTTAATGTTAAAGTCAGTAAAATATTTGCCAGTCTCTCACAGTCTTTAGTCGTATAAACTGTCTTTTCTAGCAAGTGAGTAATGTCTTCTATGTTTGACTAGTACCCACCAAATTTAGTTCATACCGGTGCGATACCTAACATTAATATTCACCATCGAACAGTAAAATATTACAATCACCATATAATATTGTTATTTACAAAACTGTTTTCGTAAGGCTCTCCCGCCGGGAATCGAACACAGGTCTCTAGGCTAGTATATCCCCGTTCTATTTACACACGGGATTTGTTATCTAATCATTAATTATGCTCTATTGAACACGACTTATTTTCATTGACTAGATAAATCACCTCATTGAATCAAGTCTCTCATTCTGTCTAGAGATAAAGACATAGCATTATAGGGAGGGTGAAGTCTTTTTATTTATACGACCTTAGTTCAATTAAGTCGTTCGCTAAGTGTCGTCGTCGTGTTTATCGGTACGTCTGTACATCGAAAGGCTCGATGAACTTATTTTCGAGCTCTTCATCTCCTTTGATTTAATGTAGAAATTCGAGAAGGTAATTCATTCTTTTGTAGTAGGGTATGTTTTTTAAATTCTATAATGTTCTATAAAATCTGTTCTTATCTGCTCGCTAAAGAGGTGAGCAGTTGCTTAAATTATTTTCCTAAATCAGTATAATGACGCTCACGTATCTAAAATTACATCATTTAATTAAAGTTACCTATCCTAATATTAACCACAATGCGTACATGTCCCAATATTATCTATCTAGGTTTATTATTTTATACAAATATATCCTGTTAACATATATTAAACAGATATTAAACTTTATGTGTTACTAATACAAAAGTCGATTCGAATTTATATCGGCTCATACCGCGCAATTTAATAGATTAACATTGCAATTATGAGTTTACATGTTCGATTTTCATAATTTTCATTTTAATTATATAATTATTTATACCACTGGAGAAGGTCTGGGTGTTCCCCTGACCGATTTCTTCGAAGTGCTTGTACTATTCATCTTATCATTATGGCACTTAATACCGTGGCCACAATGTTTCAAAATTATTTATTTTACTCGTCCTTAACGTATCATTTATCTAGGCGAAGTTGTCTTTGAACGTATTTATACGTTGTATGTAATTTACTCTCTCCTAGGCTTTCCGGCATTACTCAATTGGTAAATTATTAATTAATTAATAATAACTGAATAACCGTTTTCTAATATTCACCAAATACTAACCGCTAAGTATCTTTTCTGCCCATGTCCAGTATTGTTCACTGGAAGGCCCTTTATTCCACGAAGGCCTAAATTACTGTAGGCCTTGGGAATTATGCTTGCCACCATGGCAATTTTGCCGACATAATCTATTCATTACTAAGTCGCTTTCTTCCGATTAATTACCGACCTACTAAATTAACATCTAAATTGCGGCATCAACACTCAAAGTCGATAATTCAAAAATTCGGAAGACAATATCTATCTTTCAAGACATATATACACTTAATAATACTTAATTATTGATTAATTAATTAAGTGATTAATTTATCCTCCTAGAAATCGCAGTCATAATCTATCTTATACTGTGACCCTAGGTAATAACAGGTCTGCCATTGTTTGGGTTTAGGAATATTTATTCCTCGCCTTATACCTCAAACCAATCGTACCTGATTCAAAACTTCCGAAGACAATGTCTATCTTTCAAGACATATATATATAAAAACGGGCGATACCTTTTGATTCTTCTTTATCTTTCAGTATAATCCTCCCCTCCACTGTATCGGAGTTTCTATACTCTTGCCAGCTGAGAGGGTTATTCAGATATATATACTTTATATACTCCCCTCTCCAGCTTATATAATTCATTAATTATAAACACTTAATACTTAATTATTGATTAATTAAGTAAGTGATTAAATTAATGTCCTAGAAATCGCAGTCTACTCCTACTTAGACTGTGATGTGACCAGGAAATAACAGGTCTGCCATTGTTTGGGTTTAGGAATATTTATTCCTCTCCTTATTACTCAAACCAATCGTACTGATTCAAAACTTCCGAAGACAATGTCTACTTTAAGACAATATATATATAAAAACGGGCGATACTTTTTAATTCTTCTTTATCTTCCAGTATATCCTCCCTCCACTGTATCGGGAGTTTCTACTCTTGCCAAGCCGAGAGGGTTATTCAGTTATATATTTTATATACTCCCCTCTCT
>JACMZG010001911.1:6669236-6685766 GCA_018340805.1 Microvelia longipes | reverse complement strand
GCCATTGTTTGGGTTTAGGAAACTTTATCTCCTCGCCTTACCTTCAAACAATCGACTGATTAATCGAAACAATGTTTCTTCAAGACATATATATATAAACGCGGGCGATACTTTTGATTCTTTCTTTATCTTCAGTATATCTCCCTCCACGTATGGGAGTTTTTAATACTCTTGCAGCTGAGAGGTTATTCAGATATATATATTTTATATACTCCTCTCCACTATATATTCATATATAAACACTTATATTATATTGATTATTAAGTACAGTGATTAAATTAATGTCCTAAATTCGCAGTATACTCCACCTTAGACTGTGATGTGACCTAGGAATAACAGTCTGCATTCGTTTGGGTTTCTTAGAATATTTATTCCTCTCCTTAACCTCAAACAATCGTCACCTGATTCAAAAACTTCCGAAACAATGTTATCTTTCAAGACATAATATATTATACACCAAAAACGGCGCGAACTTTTTAATTTCTTCTTATTCCAGTATATCCTCTCCACTGTATCGGGAGTTTCTACTCTGCAGCGAAGGGGTTAATTCAGTTATCATATTTTTATATACTCCCCTCTCTAGCTTATAAGACTTCATTAATTACAACCACTTAATACTTAATTATTTGTTTAATCTCTCCTCTTTAGGAAGTGATTAATTAATGGTCCTAGAAATCCAGTCATAATCCACCTTAGACTGTGATTTGACCTAGGCAATAACAGTTGCCATTGTTTGGTTAGAATATTTATTCTCTGCTTATACCTCAAACCAATCGTACCTGTATAAGTCCAAATACTTATTGTTTTAAGTATCTTATCTTTCAGCCCTGCCTTTAGCCTTTAGTAATATCTAAGACATAATACTTATAGGGACGGTACAACAGTATTAGCGTCTTAGTGAAACACATTCATTGCGAGCCATAGCTAATTTATTTTATTTTTTTACTTATTATCATCATTGGAAATACTATACATTTTACATTTATCAAACGTGTTAAGCAGTAAACTGAATACCAATATAATTCGAATTCAACTTTAAATTTATTTTCTACTTCTAATTTTTAAAGAAATTATTTTTGTAAGGGTTTACTTTATTAAGATTAAGCTTTAATTTGTAACATTTTCTTTTGAGACCACTGTCTCATCCGAGTTTATCTATGTTTTATTCTGTTCCAAACATACCATTCTAAGTAACATTCGAATGGTGATATATTAACATTGGAATTAATATTACATATATTTGTTTTTTAATGATTCAACTGCCTAATCTAATAAATATCAGAGGTCACATTTAAACACCGGCCTTATAGTGTAATCCCCATCCTCTTACAAAGTGAATGAGATTTGGTGGATCGGATATTTAAAACGTCTTTTTGTAACTTTAAATTGACCGACTGTTTCCACATTGTCACTTGTATCCTTAGTTTTCGCTTAAACTGTTCGGACCGATGTCGTCAATAATTTTGCATCAACCACGATAACATTCTCGTTTAATTTTATTTACTGGCAACTATTTGAGGTATCAATAGTTTTTCCTTATTAACTCTCGTAAGTTTTGCGTCGAGTTCATTTTGACCTATGAAAAATTAGGCTAAGTTATTTCATGTCTGGTCAAGTTATTTTTCTAATTTCTAGTTGATTTTTCAGACTTCATATTTTAACTATCTACTATAGCACCCAAACTTCAATTTAGTGTCCTACCGACTGCGCCACTTAACCGTGGGCTTGGTGAACTCACACCGGATGCCAGTCCGGAAACCCCACAGAAAAAGGGGATTCCTTTGACTAGGAATCCTGCTAATTTAAGTCTGAAAAGATATCAGGGTGTTAATCAGAAAACATAAGTAGCATTCAGAGTTAATAACAATAACGTTGACTACGTATTTATACGTTGTATTAATATAATTAGTGTAATAGTAGGTTTGCTTAACAGGTCTAGGTAAGATCAGTCAGTTTTTCCAGTTACTCAATATTACTATGCACATACAAACGGTAAAAACTCCACCATAAGACAAAGAATTACTTACAGGTCGCTGCGACGATAAAGGTGAGGAGCATCTTATCTCCTTACTCGATTTTTCAAGCTGATACTAATTGGTTACTGAAACTTACTATTAAATGACTATCTGATTACTGTATTGTCTACTCTAATAACCTTCTATCATTCTTGACAACTCTCTATACTCTACTATCACTTCTCGACTGATTTTACTGCTCTGTTACTACTCATGACTCTCCTATCACTTCTCTATCACTGCTTGACAACTCTCTCGATTACCCTTTACGTCTCTCTCGATTGGTCTCCAGAGCTAGCTTAAATAGCCAAGGTGGTAACCCCTTCCAGAAGACCAATCATATCGGCACGTGTGCTCATTGAAACATAATCTAATTGGACATGTTAAATTCACGGGTTTCACTCACACTCATTCACACTGACATAACACGCAATTCATTACAGGCTTTCAAGGTTAAAAGAACATGTTAATTAAAAACATCTGCCGATGTTATCTCATAGAAGCATAATCTATTTAGACATGTTAAATTCACGGGTTTCACTCACACTCATTCACACTGACAATAACAACGCATTCATTTACAGGCTTTCAAGGTTAAAAGAACATGGTAATAAAACATCTGCGGATGTTATCTCGACCCTGAGATTGTCCCAACTCAGGATGATTCATCCTTCAGATATGTTGTGTTCAAACTCAATAACAAACAAGCTTAACTAATGCCCCTGTTATACCCCAATGCCTGTTGAAGAAAGATTACAGTTAACTGATCATGTAGTACCTTAGTGACTACTAGATAAAAAATCGACTTGGAACCCTCAACCTAGATAGAGTCATTCACAAACAAACTAATACTTATGTCCTTAACGGAGAGCTTTGGAAAAATTTGGGTTTAAAAACACGTGTTTTATATCGGCTTTTTCTTAATGGTAGTTCAGACCAGTAAAATATCTGTTCTCTGGATGGTGGCTAAAAACCAGCAATCTGCTGTAAACAATGTAAACTCTGTTCAGAGGCTGGCTGTTTTCAATAACTGGATCTATGAGCACAAGTCCTACCGTTTCTTTAGAGTAATGCTAGGGCTCTTCCTCCTCTTGAACTTTGTATCAAAGCGAAGCTCGATTAGCAGCATATGACTACAAAATTTCTGGTGAACTGGAAATCAAATCACACCGGGGACACTCTTGAATAATCACACTGATTCGTAATCCATTCTAGATATGAAATTCGACACAATGACAATATCTTACTCCTATGATAAACCGTCTCACTTAAGTTGTAACTTTGTTGAAAGACTCCTTTCCACCAAGACGATCGCTGTTGGTGTGGTTTACAGATCGGATTAAAATGGACAGCCGGACATCGGTGAGGTGTGTATGAATTTAACACTGAAAATAAAATCTCTATCCTCTAGGCAAACATGCCTCAGTCTTTCAGTCAGAAGTGTTCTCAATTAACACCTGCAATTCTCGAAAATCTCAAGCGAAACACTAAGCAAAGCGTCAGTGTTATTTATACTGATGACAGTCAAGCTGCCATAAAAGCCTGGGATCCTACAAAGTTAACTCTAAACTGGTGTGGGAATGTTTACAAAACCTTACTAGTTTGGCTGCTTGAAATCAAGTATCAGTTAGATGGGTTCCAGGACATAAAGGTATAGATGGTAATGAGGTTGCAGATGTTTAGCAGACAGGTTAAATCAAACTCCAATAGGACCTGAACCAGTTATTGGCATTTCGAAACACCAAGTCAAAGACGGCAGTGAATGAATGGTTAGAGGTAACACCAACAACACTGGAATAAGCTTCCTCTGGTTGAGGCACAGTAAACTCATGTTGAGAGGTCCTCAAGCCAAACTGACAGATGCTCTTCTAAAGCTAAATAAGAAAAACTTGAGTATAGTGACGGGCTTAATAACTGGTCATGTCACTTACGCAAACATATCATACCATCGGCATATTTTCAAGAAGAGCCTGTCTGTAGACTCTGTGGCCAATGCCTGAAACATCATCACACATCATCTTTGAATGCGAAGCTCTAGCATAACAAGAGATTTCTGTTGTTTGGAGAAGCCACACTAGCAGAATTGAAAACCCAGATGCCAATTTAGTAGCACAAACTTTTAGAAATAATAAAAGGAAAAGGATCTCCTATGAGCTTAGAACACGAAGGGTACTTGTACAAAAGACTCAAAGTCGCAGTGCAAAAGGTTTTACACCTACCCTCACAATTAATAATAATAATGGACATAAATAAGGGCTCGCTTCGCTCACTAGAGTGTGCGTGTTTATAATAAATGAAATTAAAAAAAGGCTCGCTTTGCTCGCTAGATTGCGTATATATACCCTTTTAAATAGAAAAAAAGACTCGCTTCGCTGGCTAGAGTGTGCATTTTTATAATAATAGACATAAAATTAGGGCTCGCTTCGCTTGTCCAACTTTTACTAAAATATAAATACGACATTCCCCCCCCTCCCATTAAAAAGTTTATGGAAATCTTGGTATGACATTAGTTCTCATTACGGTACCTTCCCTCTTTGCAAGTAGAGAAGTAACTTCGATTTGATTATTCCCTTTACGAAGGAAATATTTCCATGTTCTCTGAGGTAAAATCACAAAGAAGATCAGATGTTGCGGGTTAATAACCTGAGCTTTATTTGGATGTAGCTATTAGGTAACATTTAGTACTGCCGCTATATACACAGAGGCAGATGTATTTGCAAATAATACGGCACATGTAATATTATCATACAAAGCACGTGGTTCCCGTAATGCAGGACCTACGAGTAAACAGGAAGCCACGACTCTACTTTTATGTCCTTAGCAAAGGACACATTTTAAGGATCAAATAAAAAAAAGGCTGCAAAAAAATTCTCTACAAAAAGGTCTTTAAAAAGAGTCAATGAAACCACAGCCTTTTTGAACATATTGTAATGATCATGTTCATTTGACAACCAAGTCAAATCTAATATAACTGTTTTAGCTGTCAGTTATTTGGCTTTTTGCTAACTCCTGTACAAAATTTTTTGAAATTAAATATACAAATAAATTAGCGACACGCTCTACAAGCTGTCATGTCGTAGACATTAATTCTTCTTTGTCATGATCTATTTAAATAATTAGTAACAAATCTAGGAAAAAAAGTACTCGGGAAAAAAATACAGAAAAAATTTACACAGAAAAAAAAACACGGAAAAAACAGACGGAAAACCCACAAAAAAGTACACGCAAAAAATACACGATACAATTATTTGCAGAGAAAAAAAAATACGGCGAAAAAGAGTATACAATCTGCCACGTCATAGACACTAAACGGATTATACAATATGCCACGTTATAGACTCGTAAACAAGCTGTTTTTCAGACATTTATTTGCAGAATTGATAAAAATTAAATATATAACTTTAAAAATCTCCTCCCGTTTCAACTTCTTTTAACACCTCAAACGGAAAATTATGTAAATTTTGTGTTTTGTTGGATAGAAGGCAATTTCTTGCTTATACTTACTCTGGTACGGCAAGGGAAAGTAACAAAGATTTGTCTTAAAATCGGTAAAATGTTTGCTGTAATGATGTAGCGGTGAGTCCCTCTATGTGTTTACTTGGTCTGGAGTCTGTTAGCTGAAGACAGCAGGTGTTGGGATGCTACTAGCTCCCACCCCAGGGTGATTTACTCCCAGCACACTTCATACTTTTCTAATTAACCCCTGAAAACACTCCTAAAGTACTCTATCATCCTAATGTCTTTGCAGGGAAGTATCTACAAAAAATACAGGATGAGCCGGCAAAAAAGTGGAGAAAAAATGTACCTACACACCCACCCGCGTCTTCCCTAATAATTCGACATCAGAGTTACACCGACCATCTTCAGCACTTTTCCTTCCTATATTTTTTTCTATTTATTACGTTTACGCGTTGTTTATATAGCGTATCGTGTTGTAAAACCAAATTTTAAACGATTCTATTAGCAAAGAAGAGCTAAGTTCATCTTTAATTAAAGAGCTGAGTTCATCTTAATAAAAGAGGAAGAAGTCTCTCCACAAAAATATATTTCTTTATAGCAAAGCGCTTTCAACCTAACAAGAGGTCATCATCAGTGCTAGCCGTTGACTAAAGAAGAAGGTGATAGATGAGTCTTATAGATCAGATATCAAAGATAGACACATTAGATTAGATTATCAGATAGTCAATCTTTGATATTTGATCTGTAAGACTCATCTATCACTCTCTTCTTTATTCAACGGCTAGCACTGATGATGACCTCTTGTTAGGTTGAAAAAGCTTTGCTAAAAAGAAATATATTTTTGTGGAGAGACTTCTTCCTCTTTTGTTATTCTATTAACATGTGACATTCTCTTCATAAAGACACGCAACTATTACTGCTGTCATTATTACCCATCATAGAATGGGGTTATTTGCAATGCTTGCAAGACGTCGAATTTCCTTGGAAATGCTTCATTTTTGCTTAACAGTTCATTATTGCTTGATATTTTGGTTTATGCTTTATAAGCCTGATCAGCGACACTTTGGCTTGCAAGTCGACTGTTCTACGTTTTTTTAGAGAAAATCACTCTAGTTTATTGCTTACGCTATAGCAAATAAATATCAAGCAAGAATAGAATGTTGAGCACGGAATCAAGCATTTCCGTGCCAGAATTATTTTATGATTATAAACTGAGATAGTGTAATTTAATTGATGATGGGGCACTTATGAGACATTAATTATAATTAATGTATGAATTAAAAAAATACTCCAGTTTACTTAACATTTTAACTATATTTCGTGTCAACCCTCGATACATATTCATGTTAAATTGACAAAAAATAGTAATGTCTAAATACTGACTACAGATAATAAGTTATTTTTATTAATAAATATTATTTAATCGTCATCTATTTTAGGAAAAAAATCTTGCAAAAAAGTTTTATGGCATTGTTTTTGTTTATAATTTGTATGTTTTCTTTTAATCTTGTTTTACCTGAATTATAGTACGACACACGGCTAAAATCAATTGACACCCCGCCAAAATCTCAATGCTTTCAACCCTCATTTTTAAATAAAAAAAATCCCTTCTTAATAGTAACAAAAAAAAAATCCATACTCTGGCAACACTGAAAGTCAGGTTATGTTTTGAATTTTATGATTTGTTTTTATTTGATATTGTATTTTTTTATTTTTAAAAATTTATTTATTTACTTTTTAAGTAGGAATATCGTTGTATCTTATAAATTTACTTAAGTGTTGCATTAAATTTGTTCGGGAAGTATGAATTAAGTGAAGTTAAAGTTTTTGATTACGTAATGCAATGAATCATAATAGTTCTATGATAAAAGTTTGAAGATGTTAATAAATCGTTAGCTATAATTACTTTTTTCCAAAACAAACTGCTTTTTTTGTGTCATGTTTGTATAATTGAATGCGTATTGTTTCATATTATAAAAATAATATGACACAATATGCATTCATGACTTAAAAAAGTCAAGACTGTCATCTATTGAAAGACATTGGCATTTTCGAAAAAAATGCTGTCTTTTGGTTGACAGACCCCAGACCCTGCGCTGTACTTTAATAGCAAGAAATACTTGAAGAATACATCAATGTCCATGCGTCAAATATAGGCACTCAGATCATATTACAACTCTGCAATAATTGGATGAATTAAACAGATTGGAATGGAACGAAACGAACTCGAACAGATAAATAAGCACAATGAGGGAAATAAAAGCGACGCGAGGTTTCAAATATTTACAACCAGTGTTGCCTTTATATGATTTTATTTACGAAAAAGGTATTTTTTTTATACCGAGGTTGGCATAAAGTGGAGGGGGAAAGAGCGGGGTCGGTCTGAACCAATAGAATTCTTTCCCTCACAGATTTTTGGCGGGGTGTCAATTGATTTTAGCCGTGTGTCGTATTATAAGTAGGGTAGGATATGTTTCCTAAAATAGATGACAAATAAATTATATTTATTGATGAAAATTACTAATTATCTGCAGTCCGTGTTTAGACATCACTATAAGTTTTTGTCAATATTACATGGGTTTAATTATATGGGTTTAAATCAAAGTTAGGAGACCTTTTCTCAACATCTCTAAACATGTCCGAGCAGATTCCCAAAGTAAAATTTTTAACAATTTAAACTTGTTTATTTGTATTTTAAACAACGAAAAATGCTTTTGTTGACTAGGCCTGTTACGGAATACTTGCCTGAGGTAATGTTAATAATGTATCGTCCTGCCGCTCGTATGCAAGACTTCATCCGTGATGTCTTACAAGATGTCTACAATGTCATCTCCTCTGATAACAACTCCCTAACATTGTCAACAAATAATAAAACAAATATAAGACAGTGTTATTATGGTTTTTATTAAGACTTGTGTTGAAGATTTAGGTCTTCCGGTGGTGACCGCGTCAATGTAGATGAAGAATCCGACGTTTCGCTTCCACTGTGGGAGGCATCTTCAGGGATGTAGGACATCATGGATAGAAACACAATGCTCTACAAACTGAACTGAGTTCAGTTTTGTAGAGCATTGTTTTCTATCCATGATGTCCTACATCCCTGAAGATGCTCCCACAGTGGAAGCGAAACGTCGGATTCTCATCTACATTGACGCGGTCACCACCGGAAGACCTAAATCTTCATGACAACAACCGCGGAAGCCTACGCAGTTTAAGACTTGTGTTGTTATTGCTTATTGACAGTGTATCATTAGTTCTATGATTTATTTGCTCTGTTTTAATAACGGATTTTCTTTGACAAAAATATAAGATGGTTCGTCTGAAAGGGGAGCCGCCCAGGAGTGTGTCTAAAAACCGTTTCAGAGGTCCCTGGTCACGAAAAAAAAACGTTTTGTAAAACTTTACACACACACACAACACATATACATACATACATTATATAATATAATATATATATATATATAATATATAATATATATATATATATATATATATATAATATATATTATATGACACAATATAATTGTGCGAGAGACATTGTGTCAACTATTCATGTTTTGCAGAACTCGGTAGTATCAAAATGTATATAATATAATATATATATATATATATATATATATATATATATATATATGTATATATATATATATATATATATATATTATATAATAAATATATATATATATATATATATATATATATATATATATATAATATATATATATATATATAATATATTATAATATATATATATATATATATATATATTATATATACATACATGAATATATATATATATATATAATATATTATATATATATATATATATATATATATATATATATATATATATAATATATATATGCGTATATATATATGATATATGACATATATGTGATGATGATATATGATATGTGACCTTCGGCCTTAGAAAGTGATAACACGTATCTTGTCTTTTGCTCTCGTTTTTATTTAAATTTTAAAGTATAAAACGATTTTTTAAAGCTCAAAATGCCTTTTAGTTGTGGTAAATGTGCTCCTGAGTGCTTCAAAGATGAAAATGACCCAGTTATACCGTGCGATTATTGTCAAAAAGTGATTTATTTGAAGTGCGCGGATCTCACGTCAACGGAGTTGGGTTGCATCAAATTAAAAACTAAAAGAACACTTAAATATATCTGTGATTCTTGCTGGGACAAAAAACTAGACGATAAAACTTCTTTAGAAGTTTTAATTAAGGACGTATCAGCTATGAAAGCTGAAATAGAGAAAATCACTGATAGCAACGGAACCATCGCTACTGAACTTTCTCGAATTTCTGAGAATCAACTCAACACTGTAAAATGTTTGAATAAGGTATCCAAAACGAACGACTGCATAAGTAATCAATTTAAAAGAACTACTAAACAATATAACACCCGTGGAAGAAATTGTCGAAAAATCTTCGGTAGTGATAAGGTGATTCAAGCGGGAAAAAATCATAACCTGACACGGCTGCCAACAGAAACGAGAGAGAAACTAAACCCCCAAAAAGAATAGAAATGACAAAACTGATTCTGATTCAGAGTCTGGTGATAAGAATGATAATAATGCGAAAGTAAATAACGAAATTAACAGGAAAAATTCCTGGTCGGATATAGTTAAAAGCAGGACAGTTGTAATAGGTCAATCGAAGGATGAAGAAAACAAACTCCGTGGAGTCGCTCCATCACCTCCAAAAACATGGATTCACGTTAGTAGGATTGCTGAAGGGACAACAGAACAAGATATTATAGAGTATATCAGAAATAAACTTCCGAATGTTGACGTTTTATGTGCCTCATTAAGCAGTAATACATTGCGTCCAACATTTAAAGTTGGAATAGACAAAGAAAAATGTGAAACGTTAATGAATCCTGACTTCTGGCCGAATCACGTAATGGTGAGACCTTTTTTATGGAAGCGCAGCCAACAATTCCGGAAAAGAAGGTAGTAAATAAAACTCTTGGTGCTAAGGATCTTATTATTTATTATGCTAATGCTCAGTGTTTATCGAACAAAACGGAGGAATTAGAAATGATTGCTGATACTCATAAAGCTGATGTCTTAGTTGTGGTTGAACACTGGTTAACATCTAGTCAAATAAATGCAGTTTGTATTAAAGATTTTAAGCTTATTTCATCTTTCTGTCGGTCAGAGAGAATACACGGTGGTACAGCAATTTTTGCCAGAAAGAACCTTAAGTGTAAAAGCCTTGAAAAAATCAAAAGTATTGAATTGGATTGTGAGTTATCAGGTATGGAAATTACAGACAAAAACACTGTGATAATTTCCTCGTACAGATCAGATAAAGGAAACAAAGAGGAATATATAGAGACTGTTAGCAAAGCATTGCAACCAATTGTCAGTAAAAAGAAGAAAGTGATTCTGTGCGGAGATTTTAATTATTATTTCCACACTGAGAATACGGATGTAAATAAACTAACTGATGCTTTTCTGGAATTCAATCTACATAAAGTTGTAACCGAACCTACTAGAGGTAATCATTGTATTGATAACGTTTTTACTAATATTAAAAGTGATATCACATACAATGTGTTAAGTGGCTTAGCGGATCATTCTGATATATTATTAACAATAAGAAACATGAAGAGCAAAACCCTAAAGTTTATAAGCAACATAGATCTCTAACAGATGAAGGAATTATAACATTTAAACAACTCCTCGGAAGTACTAATTGGGAGTCACTCTTCCTTGAAGGTGACATTAATGACCATGCTACTAAATTTATGAGCATTATCAAATGGTTCTATGATAATAGTTTCCCACTAAAAAAAGTTTGTTTAAACAGTAATTTTCCTAGAAAAGCACCTTGGTACACAGAAGAACTCAAAGATATGAAAATTAAGCTCAATTCATTATTTGACATCAATCAAGCCTTTAATAACCAATTTAACTCAGAATATAAACTGATGAAAAGAAAATTTAGACAACATCTGAGGCAAACCAAAAAGAAATACTATTCTGACAAAATTAATAATAGTAATAACAAACAATGTGAGTCATGGAAGGTTATTAATGAGTTACGAAATACAAAGAAAGTAGTAGATGATAATAATATTAAACCTAATGAAGCTAATAATTATTTTATTAATCATATCAGTGAAATGTCAAAGAAAATTAACAAAGACTTAACTCGTGCGGTGACAACAGCTTGTTCTTCTATGCCTAGTAGTGTTAATAGCCTGTCTGACTTTGCCTCATCTGGTATCAGTGCTACAGACATTAAAAAAATTGTAAAATCTTTATCAAACTCTAAGAGTCGTGATACTTATGGACTATCTAACTATTTACTAAAAAAGATTATAGACGAAATAAGTGAACCAATGACATTCATTATTAACAGATGTTTGAGGACTGGTGTCTACCAGATGCTTTTAAATTACTAGAGTTATCCCAATATTAAAAAAGGAGACAAAGCCGACCCAGGCAGCTACAGACCTATTGCTATAATCCCAATAGTATCTAAAGTATTGGAAATTATCATGAATAAAGAAATACACAAGTTTTTTGAGAAAAAATTTATTCAGTAAATCACAATTTGGGTATAGAAGTGGGAAATCCACGATTGATGCTGTATTATCTGCTGTCAACTCGATCATTGAGGGTTTTGAAGATAAGGAATGCACTCTCCTGGCATGTTGTGATCTGAGTAAAGCATTTGACTTGGTGCCTCATGATGTACTTCTAGCTAAACTAAAACATTACAAGATAACAGGTATAGCATACAAGTTAATTGAAAGTTATTTGAGTAATAGATTACAATATGTTAGTATTAGTGATATAGACTCTGAATACTTACCTGTTCGTCTCGGAGTACCGCAGGGTAGTAATTTAGGCGGAACTCTCTTCCTTATCATAGCTAATGACTACCACACATTCATGAGCAAACTACTATCCAAACCAGGAGATAAGACGGTTGGCTACTGTGATGATACCAGCATCGTTATAAGAAGAAAATGTCCCCAAAGTGGTAGAGTTTCGTTAAAAACGCACATCGAACAAACTATAGACTGGCATTCAATGAATGGTTTTTTTCTAAATGGAGAAAAAACTCAAACGATGACCTTCTCTTTAACAATGGGACAACCTAGTACGATTAAGTTTCTCGGATTAACGCTCGACAACAAGCTCACCTGGAAGCCTCACATCAGTAATGTTCAAAGCAAGCTTTCTTCGCAAATATTTTTATTTAGTTGTTTAAGAAAATATCTCCCCCAAGAGGCAATGAAATCGGCCTATCATGCACTCGTAGAGAGCCATATTATTTATGGAATCCTCCTTTGGGGACATGCCGAGTCACAGGAGATTTTTATCAAACAAAAAAGTGCTGTAAGGATTTTGTCTGGTGTCAAAAGGAATTCTCACTGTAAAGAACTTTTTATTAAGCAGAATATTTTAACTTTCTATTGTCTGTACATATACTATAGTTTAAAGCATATTAAAAGTAATGAACTTTTGTTAAATAAAAATAACCACATGTATAGCACAAGAAATAAAAATAATTTACTTATAAACCAACATAGGCTAGAAAAGTCCAGAGTAGGGCAAGGTATACTAGGAATTAAGTTTTTTAATGCAATTAAACCTGAAATAAGAAGTATGCCTTTAGAAATATTTTGTAAAAAAGTAAAAAGCTTTTTAATAAAAAATCCACTGTACTCTACAGAAGATTATTTTAAACTAGATTTTTGTGATATGTAAATAATTTTAATTTTTTTTTATGTATATGTATGTATCTTTATATTTTTTTTGACGTTTGTATATACAGTGAATGTATCTCCACAAATAAAACATTTTATTATTATTATTATTATTATAGATTTCTAGCGGATATAACAACAAAATTATAGAGACCCATCACAGTGCATTTTCTAAGAGATAATTTTAAACATTTTATAATGCTGATTTATGAAGGAAACAATACTACCAACAACAACCCTGGTCCTGTGGCACCCTCATCCTTATGAACTATTAACTAATAAAACTTTCTTCTTTATAACTAACCCTCAAATAATTCTAATAAATTAATAGCCTTTGCCTCCCACTACACAGCACCGACAAAAGAAAACACTAGCAAGAAGCGGAATCAGGCAACCGTGTAAGTGCTTTAGGAAGCTTTGTTATTTCTTTTTGTTAACCAGGATTAAACTCATCTCTTCTACTATAAGAACTGATAATAATTAATAGCAACAAAATATTTTTAAATTTATAATAACAACTTAAAAAACTTTTTAAAATAATTTCATTTAACTATTATTAGAAGCAAATTAGTTTAGTTTTATTTAGTTTATAATGCCTTACATATTTAATTAAAGTATTTACTTTAGTATTGTGGTTATTAAAGATACCCTTAGAGTTTTTAAAAAATACAGTTAATAAATTGTTAATTCTATAACTTTTTTGTCCAATCTTAGACCAGACCTCAGGGTTAGCCTTAGATATGAAAGAAGACGCAGACGGGGGGCTGAGAGGACGGATCACGGCCCTGTGTAAGATGTATTTTCTACGACATCTTGCAAACCAATCCAGTTGTTGGTTAATTTTTCAAAATATATTTAATAACCTGAACAATAGCGTCACAACTTGTTATTTAAATTTTTCTATACTTTTTAAGAAAAAATGCCAATTCAACTAATGCTGTGCTGTGTAGAGTATAATCTATGGGATATGCAGGCGTACCTCCGCTCCAGAATATTTATATTTCTATAAAATAATCACTCTATAAATATAAAAATATTACTCTTGAAAGATAATTTTTATTAAGAAAAAGTCTAAAAACGGATTTATTTGTTTCTATTGCAATTCTAAGTAGCACAATTTGTACCAAAGAATACGGAGGGATAAACCTTTATCAACCTTTGTAGAGGCCGCGCCGCGCGGCTTTTATGTTTAAACTGATTTCGTAGAATTATTTGTAGCGGTCTTCTTTGTTATTTGTAATAAATTCTTATCATTTTAAAACCTGGAATTCTTAGTCTCGTTTTAGTGAACTTTGCTTACTTGTCATTGTTCCATCATTTTATTGTTAGCGAATTTCCTTTGGGAATAAAATTCGCTAATGGGATAGGCGTCATGGCGGAAGTCGAATTTTTTTTGGACTGTTTAAAATTGTGATATCAATTAAATTAATTAAATCTATTCATTAATTTAATTTCATTGTTTTGATTTTTATTGTATTGTATACCAGTACATTGTACTGGTATACAATAGTTGTACTTGGTCAGTATTTATTATTATATATTTATTATTTATATATTTCTATTGTTTTTTAAATGTGTTGTATGTGTGTTTTTCAATAAAAAAATGAATTATTTTATAGAAATGGTCAATTTCATAGGAATTTGGTCAATTATTATATTAATAAGATGTTTAAGGCGCTTCTTTAGTTTAGCTGACCTTCTAGTTTTGTAAGTCTATTTACTTTTATCGTTTATTATTACTCGTTATTTTTGTTAATTATTTATTTCTTGTTGTGAATTGTTGGTAATTGTGAAAATTAATATAAAAATTGTATACTTCTTATGATAAACAGAATTTTCATACTTTTAGCAAGGATGTTGAATAAAGGGGATGACGCATTAAGGGACATTTCTGACCCCATGGAAGTTGTATTAGATAGAGAAATAGGAGCAAACTTACCTTCCCTTAGGTTATAATTAAAAAAGGCGCCAAACACAGGTTATGTAGGTTGTTATACAATTCTTGGTTGTTGAGTTTGCTTCTCAACTTTCTTCAGTGCTTTCGTTATTGTTACAATTGGTGCTTGTCAAGTCATTAGTGCTTATATTTTACGGACTCTAGGTAGCCACTTTAGTGAGAGTAATTGAAGCTTTACCGTTTACTTTTCGTAGAGAGTAAGTTAAATGTGTTAATATTTTGTATTTTTTTAGCCTAGTGAAATGTTTTGCTAGTTTTCAAGATTCGATTTTGGTTGTAATGTTCTTAATTTTATTTAATGTTGTTAATTTTAAGCAATATTAACAAAAACAGTTAAAAAGTATGAACTTTTTTCAAGTTGTTTATAACCTTCGCAAGCAAAACAATGGGAAACTCATTGAGAGTTAAGTTTACCTCTAAATTTTAAGACCCGCGCTGTTATAAGGATCATAAGCATGCGCAGTTCTCACCAAGCATGTGCAGTTGATTTTTGACGTGTGTTTCGTGTTGAATTCTTCTCTATGTTTTGATTTTCGATGGGGTCACTTTGTTGAATGGCAATTTGACTTAGTGCGTCATCCCCTTTATTCAAGATCCTTGACTTTTAGTTGGATGTCGGCAGCCATTTTGAAATGATGACTTATTACTAATGACTAATTATTATTCGCAATTTTTCTGAAACTTGTTATGCAATAACACTTAGTACTTTTTTCCATAAATCCATGTTTACATAGTGTATATAGAAATTTGTGTATGGTGTATAATAAATGGTGTATATAGAAATGTGTAGTGAATACAGCTGACAACAAAAAGACTTTAATTAAGGACTCTACTGACGTTGCTAATTACTTTGGACAATACTTATCTGACATACCTCACAAAATAAAGTCATCTCTCAACTCCACCCAACTAACTGACTGCAACAATAGCCTTAAACACATAACTGAAACCATCTTCTTCAATGACAATGTTACTACTAAAGAACTCAACGATACGTTAAGAAAATTAAAAAATAAAAAGAATAATAGTCCTGACGATATTTCAGCTTCCCTTGTTAAGCAGAGTTTAGAAAACTGTAGTTCTGCGTTTGCTCACGTGCTAGGAAGGTGTTTTTCTGAAGGCATTTTCCCAGCTCAACTTAAAGAGTCTTTGGTTGTTCCCATATTTAAGTCTGGGGATAGAAATGACGCTAACAACTACAGACCCATATCATTGTTAAGTCCTTTTTCCAAGTTATTTGAAATCAATGTTTATAACAAGCTTACTAAATTTATTACAAAATATGAAATCATAACTCCTGAGCAGCATGGTTTTCGGCATGGTCACTCCATTAACACGGCATCTGCCTATGCTATTG
>JACMZG010001911.1:6576736-6664236 GCA_018340805.1 Microvelia longipes | reverse complement strand
GATTCAAAGTCGGTAGCAGCGCCACCGTCGGTGATAAGAAATTGATAACGGAAGGGTGATCGTTGTTAAAGTCCTTATAAGGACTTCTATGTTTTTTTTTTGGTTTTTCTTATTTGTGACGATTATTTCTTATAATTTTTTATCTAAGTGCTTTAATTTAATTAATTTAAGGGCGTATGAACTCAGTAGAATCACTATTTCGTTGAAAAATAGGATTTTAATGGGTGGGCACGAGTATTTAAATTGAGTGATAAGATGGTGAAAATCACAATATAGTGTTTTATTTTAGTTATTGTTAATTAATGTTACTTTTAAATAATTTTAGTTTACACAAACACACAAAATTACATTTTAATTGTTTAAATTAGTTGTTACAGGTATTTAAATTAACTGATAACAAGCCGATTTTCACCGTAATGGTGTTTTAATTTATCAATCAATTTTATTTACACTTTAAAATAATAAATAACTCAATAAATTAACGTTTTTGTAAAATGTTTGTTTAAATCATCCGTTTAGGTTTTATTATTTCTGGGTTAAATTGGACAAATCCAAGTCTATAGTGATATGAGCCTGATTATATATTTAAAATCGTAGAACAATCAAAGTATTTATCTATGAAATATTGGCCATTTTTAGCACCGATGGTCGTTCTATTAATTTTTACCTTATTTATCACACATTAACAAACAATAAAGGAATAAAAGAAGAATTTTCAACGGCTCCCATGCTATTCCTATGATACAAAAAATTTGATCACTCTTTCGTTTTCCCGCCGTTAGTCTTGCCAACCTTACAACTATCTCTTTGAATCGCGAATAGAGTGGTTATCCTAAGTCTAGGCAAGTCTCAGGAGGACTTGCTTTGGTCGTCCTCTAGAACGTCATGATTACCTGAAGCTTATGATGATTCACTTCGGTCTCGAACTCAGAATTATTATGAATCCTAATATCTTGGAAGTAAGCACATTTGGTTAATTAAAGCTTAAAAAATGAATGCGGTAGACAGGCATTTAATGAAATAATACGAATACAATTACATTATTTTTATGAATTTAAAACCTGTGATCATGATTGGCTGCCTATTTTTTTATTAGTAATGCTTTTTTAAGAATATATTTGATCTAAGTATAGAATTATTAATTTAAGTCTAAGCGGTAAGCTATGTAAACTAACTTTTTCAAATACTTTTCAACTGTTACTTTTAATTTAATAAATGTATTATAATAACTTTTTATTATAATAAATAAATAAAGTTATATTAAACTTTAGTTTAATTATATTTTTCTTTAAATTTTAATTGTTTCCCCCCAACAACAAGTTCCCCACACACAATCTTATATTTGTTGGATTTTTTATTGCTTCTTGTAATTTTAATTTATTTATTGTAAAGTACTTTAGAAAAATAAAAGAATTATTAAAAAAAAGCTTTTTATCAATAAATATGTATTGACCATTAACTTAAAAATTAAAACTTGAATATCATTTCTACTTCTAATTAATTGTTTCACTAATTGACGATAAGTCAAACGATGAAAAACGATAGAACATTTTAAAGGCTGCTAAAATTTTTAAAATGTTATAATAAATATTTTCATTGTCTTAATAAAATTTCCATTAGCAACCATAGATGCATATTTGTGTCAAATTTTAACTCAATCGGTCAAATATTCGAGTTTTGACGATTTTTTAATTTTGTTTAATACATGCCAGCATTGCTGGCAGCACTGCTAGACTTCAAATCTGATTTTGTGCGCATCCCAGACCTCTGTATGGCAAGTAGTAGTAGTAGTAGTAGTAGTAGTAGTAGTAGTAGTAGTAGTAGTAGTAGTATATATATATATATATATATATATATATATATAATATATATATATATATATATATATATATAATATAAATATTATATATATATGTATATATATGTGTGTGTATATGTGTATGGTAGTAGTTGTAGTATATTACTATAGCATATTATTATATTAACTAGTATATTCGTATAAATACTAACATTTGACAACCTAGTCTAGGAATGCAGCCTAATGTTGTATAGATTACAACCCTGCAAAACATAAACACAGCATTGTTAGTTGGAATCGTAACGAACTCAAACTATGTCTACAAAGACTACTCAACTATAAGTTAATGGATCTCAAGAGAGCCGTTACACAAACTAAGAAAAAAAATCACCCTTTCTTCACAAAACTCTTTTCCTCCCTAAGACACTGTCGTTACAAAACTAACTATATAAGTTATTTATCACAAACGAATATTACTGCACACATGCGCACGCGTTACAATGTTATATAAAAAATAGTTGTCTGGGCCCTTCATACGAACCAACCCCTCTGAATCTCAAGGGGGAAGCCTTTATAAATAAAAAATAGAAGAAAAAAAAATTAAAGGAAATAGATTTTTAAAAATGAAAGGAAATAATGAAGGTTAAAGATTATTTGTAACGTGTATTGAAGAAGACCTGGGAGCTCCCCTCTGTAATGTACCCTAACATGACCTAAAGGTGGCAGCACGAGCTCACCAGCCCGAGCTGCTTCCCCGATAAACCAACGTTTTTAATTTTTTCTCTAAAAAAAGGTGTAAATCGCGTGGCTCTTTTTATTAGGTACGGCCCTTCTCTACTTAACTAAAAAAGACATAATCTTTTTAAGGGGTGCTAACAAAGCGAGGTACTTTTTTTAGTTGATGAAAAAATGACGCACTTGATGCCAAGGGTTGTTTTTCTCCATACAGGTGATCACTTTTTTAAATAGATATTTTTTATGTTGGATAACAGGTTTATAAAAAATGGGTACTATTATTCTTATAAATATATGCGTGCACTTGTTGCTCAGTCATGTAATTCTTCTAGATGAGCTATAATTTAATACGTATATTGTGTTATGCATGCAGCTTACTGTCACTTTAGATTTTCAAATATGCATTTAAATAAAATTTAAGACTAATCCATTTTTTCAATTTAAAGAAATTAAATTAAATCAAATTAAAACACAGTTGGTAGTTAATGTCTGTACGTTTACTTTTTCACCTCAGTGTGGAAATTTTAAAAATAATATATAATAAAAAACTGTCGATCCTCTATGACTACTGCCGATCTTCTATACAGTACTGTGATCCTCTATGACAGTTCTACACAGTACTGCGATCTTCTATGACAATTCTACACAGTACTGCGATCCTCTATGACAGTTCTACACAATACTGCGATCTTCTATGACAGTTCTACACAGTACTGCGATCTTTTATGACAGTTCTACACAATACTGCGATCTTCTACAACAGTTCTACACAGTACTGCGATCTTCTATGACAATTCTACACAGTACTGCGATCTTCTATGACAATTCTACACAGTACTGCGATCCTCTATGACAGTTCTACACAGTACTGCGATCTTCTATGACAATTCTGCTAAGTAAAGCGATCTTGTATAGCAGTTCTACATTGTAGTGCTTTTGTTAATTCTTCTGTAGAGCTCCTTGCAGTTATCAATAAGTTTAGCATGTTTATTAAAAGAAGAACTAATAAATTCTTTCAAACCTGCAATGCTGGTTGAGGCATGGTGGCATTGGTAATAAATGAAGGGGTTACTTTGCAATCCAGACAATCCCATTCAGAAATGATTCTTTCTCTTTCTAGATTTCCATATCTGTTTTCATGTATGGAAAATTTTTTTTTAACATGGAAAACTTAAAAACAAGTTCTATATTGTAAGCTTTTGCAGTATCTAACTATTGGTTTACAACGCCTGATACACTTCATAACTTATTTTAAAAAGAGTGCATCTATTATGTGAGAACATAAAAGTACCAGATGTTTACTGCCTAATGTTCACTGTGAGAGCATGGTACTGGCAGTACGAGACAATTTTCTTTGAATAATTTGCTAAAGTATATCATTTGATACTACCGAGTTTTGCAAAACATGAATAGTTGATACAATATAATTGTGCGAGAGACACCTAGGAAATTGTAACAAGCAAAAAAAACAATGTTTCTAAATCAATCTTAAGTTAATTTTGAGAGGTGAATTCATGACTCAGCTCTATTCTGAATCCAAAAAGTATAATATTATTCCATACACTACGGCCTTGGCATAACTACCACAATAAATTTAATGTTAGCATTTTACAGACCCAGGCCCGTAGCCAGCCAAAACTTGTAGGAGGGGGGGCAATATTCACACATCTGTAAGGACTTCCAATAAAATCTACTTCGTCAATTTTTCCGGGGGGATGCCCCACCTTGCTACGGAACTGTAGAGATCTGTGGCGGATCTTACAGTTTATGTTTTATTTATAAAAGTGATTCGAGATCTATGATAAGTGGTACACCCTGGACTTTGTTGAAATATTTAGAAGACATTTAGTAAAGGAGTTATCAAGAAATAACAGGGGCGGACTGGCCATTGAGGGCGAGGGCAGACTGGCCATTGAGGACGAAGGGCGGACTGGCCATTGAGGGCGAGGAGCGGACTGGCCATTAAGGGCGTGGGGCGGACTGGCCATTGAGGGCGAGGGCGGACTGGCCATTAAGGGCGTGGGGCGGACTGGCCATTAAGGGCGTGGGGCGGACTGGCATTGAGGGCGAGGGGCGGACTGGCCATTGAGGGCGAGGGGCGGACTGGCCATTGAGGGCGAGGGGCGGACTGGCCATTAAGGGCGAAGGCGGAACCCTTCCTTGTGCCTCTCAGCCAATAATATACTTGAAGAAAAACAACGAAAATTTACAAAAAAAATATAAAAATATTTTTAATCTATAGTACATAAAATATTTATTCCTTACAATTATGTAATTTATTCAATAATGTAATAATTCATTCATTTAATCCAGAGTCAAAGAGATCTTAGACATTATATTAAAAATGGTTTAATTAAATATTACATTAAATTAATCAACTGAGGTCTTATTTAGGCTTATTTTAATTTTATATAAGTTTATTTTAATTCTTTTAAATTAAATAATTTCATTTAAATAAATTTTATTAAGTACTAAAATAAAATTATAATTTCTTTAATCATGAATACTAAACTCTAGTTAAAGTAGAGCCCTCTACTAGGGAAGCAATATTGAACCCTCTCTCCCTATTGGGCGTCTTGAGATTTAGGTTTGGGTTCTTTTAGGCCAAAACATTCCTCAGGCCTTTTTGGCTGAGTCCGCCACTGGTTAATAACTAAGGCAACTGGCAATACAGGTTCGTAAGGTTTAAATAATATAAATATTCTTTGTATAAAAACTGTTTTCTTTCTTTATTTAAAAGATACAATACATCATCTGCTTTACTAACAATGCAACTTTGTCATGCCAAGACATGGTATGTTTCGTAAGAATTCAAACCAATGTATCATGCCAAGACATGGTATGTTCCGCAAAGATTCAAAACAATGTACCATGCCAAGATATGGTATGTTCCGCATGGATTTCAAACCAATGTACCATGCCAAGACATGGTATGTTTCAAACAATGTACCATGCCAAGACATGGTATGTTTCAAACAATGTACCATGCCTGGACATGGTATGTTCCGTAAGGATTCAAACCAATGTACCATGCCAAGACATGGTATGTTCCACATGAATTTCAAACAATGTACCATGCCAAGACATGGTACGTTCTGCAAAGATTCAAACCAATGAACCATGCCAAGACATGGTATGTTCGGCATGGATTTTAAACAATGTACCATGCCAAGACATGGTATGTTCCGCATGAATTTCAAACAATGTACCATGCCAAGACATGTTATGTCCTGCAAGGATTCAAACCAATGTACAACATGCTCCTTGTTAATAATAATCATTTCTTACAAATATTGAAAATAGATTGAGAATTAAAATAAAATATAAATAAATACACTCTATGGACTAACAAAAATAGTTTTGAAAAATATTATCTATAGTTAGATTATTTTTTACAAACGGAAAAAATAATTACACAAAAATACAAGTTAAATAAATAACTTGAAGAAAATACATAATTACTATTCAAATTACATTTTAAAAACAAATGTAAATAGATGTATGAAATATTTGACCCTGATGGCTGGGATCAAGATTTTAAATCAACATGTAACATTATATTTATACTAGTAGGCCTTTAAAAAAAGTCACTAAATGTTTAAAATTTAAATTTCTTGAAGACTACAGTCCTTTATAAATATTAATTTATTTAATAACTTTTACATATAAGGCGCGGTCGAATATCTAGAACGTTGGATCACCAACAAACTTTTTATATAATTTTTTTTTCAAAATTTTCAGTAATCAGCCGGATTTGTGATAAATGAAGCCTATTTCGGTAATCTGCACGCTCTTTTGGTTAATCTCAAAGAGTATTTACATTCACTCAACGATTTATTTTTAATCTAACTTGGTACATACATAACTACTGTTAGACGTCAATATTTTGTGTTTGTTGACATTAACGTCTAACAGTAGTTATGTATGTACCAAGTTAGATTAAAAATAAATCGTTGAGTGAATGTAAATAATCTTTGAGATTAACTAAAAGAGCGTGCAGATTACGGAAATAGGCTTTATTTATCACAAATCCGGCTAATTACTGAAAATTTTGAAAAAAAAATTATAAAAAAAGTTTGTTGGTGATCCAACGTTCTAGATATTCGACCGCGCCTTATAATATTCACAAAGTTTCATTGAGCGAAGCTCAACATCTTCAGGTGAAATCAAATGAAACTAAATTTGTAATGTAAAATTTTTTTTTATAAGCGAAATATAAACATTTGAACAAACGACGCATTTTGGAAAGTCTTTACATCAAAACTGACCCCCAACACCATGAATAAAAAACTAGGATACTAACAATATAAACAGCATTTATTCAAATATTTTAAATTTAAAAAGACCCCCTAAAAATACAGTGCCTCCGTCTACAAATCACCGTTATCTTAATAATTTGTACCTGCCTCCTTAATATTTTGTTTTACTGACATTTTCTAAATTAAATTTTATATTTCGTTTATAAAAAAATTTTTTACATTACAAATTTAGTTTCATTTGATTTCATCTGAAGATGTTGAGCTTCGCTCAATGAAACGTTGTGAAGATTATATGTAAAAGTTATTAAATAAATTAATATTTATAAAGGACTGTAGTCTTCAAGAAATTTAAATTTTAAATATATATCATACCAGTCCAAAAAATTTACTAAATTTTTATGTATCTTTATTAGAGTCCTATTTAAAGGAAATTCTTTACCATTCCGCAATGGTTAAGTGTTATGGGTGATGCCGTAAATTCTTTGGGTATTTTAATATAAATTACATGATAAAGTTAGATAAGAACAGCCTCAAAATGACATCGAGTTTGAACCGAGATACCGTTCACACAATGAAATGACATCGAGTTTGAACCGAGATACCGTTCACACAATGAAATGTTGGTAAAACAAAATAAATAAATATTTATAATACAATAATAAATTAAAAAAAATCGAATACACAAAAATTATCTATTATCTACAATATCAAAATAATATAAAACGTTGCTTATATTTAAACATAATATGACAAGAATAGAATATAAAGGAATTCGTGAGACAGTGAACAACACTGCTCTTTTAGATTTCTAACTAAAAGTCCTTTATATCAATAAAACTGAAGCTTAAGAACGCTCACTTCCTCTTATTATAAATTTTTCAATTATTATGAATCAATCTGTTTCAACTTTTAAGTATAAAGTACATCTGCTTAGTTTACAAGACAACATAGTTTAACTGATTTACCGTTAAAGACATGGATCAGAGGACATACCGCTAAATCAGAGATGGAAGGAAAGCTATTTGTTTATTTTGATTTTTCCAGGAGTCTAGTCTGAAATGGACCAATAAAATTTAGCCCTTGCTAGCAGGATGCCAAAACTTGTCTATTATTGTTCTATGCGGTGTTCCTGCAAGTGCACTGGTACCGCCACTGGAAGTGTTTTAAAGATAATGACATGAAACTCGCAAGCTAGAGGCAGTTACCGCTGCCTTCTCGAAATGTCACTTGAGTGAAATATCACTTCTTAAACTAAACACATTTTTTACAGTTACTTCTCAAAATTGAAACAAATTAAGTCATAATCTTGTTCAAAACTACTGAAATAAAATGGGAAATTTAAATAATACCAAAATAAAATAGGTTTATTAATGGTTTCAAAGCCATTATATTTACAATATATACATGGACCCGTATTATCCGAAAAATAAACCAATTCAAATAATTATCAAAAAATAATTGTTGTTTGGTTCAGTCAAAAATTAAAAAAAAAATAGCAAAAAAGGATAAATTGCACAAAAAAGAAAATAAACACCTGTAGTACTCTGACCCGGTTAGAAAAAGAAAATAAATTATAAATTTTACAAAAAGCACACGAATACTAAACTAGGCAAAGTCATAAAATTATTATTATACATCGTGACTAGAAAAATAAAATACTTCACATAATATCAATAAAATAATACACTTACAAAAATAATACATGTTTAAATAAAAACTAAATATGTATAAAATAAAAAAGATTAACTAAGACTATTTTAAAAGTTGGAAAGTTGGTAAGATTTTAAGTTTGTTATTTGAGGTTTTCGAAGTTCTGAAATTCAAATTGTTTGTTTAAAAATTAATTACTAAAAACTAATCAAAAAGGTTGTATTTACCGCAAGTTGAAGAAGCAATCGAAGAATCAGCTACCGTCAGCTACCAACAGCAAGTATCGACGGTAGCTGATTCTTCGATTAAAAACTAATCATTTGTTATAGACACTGTGTGCAGCCATTTTGCGCCTTTTAAGTCATTAAAATTTTAAGCCTCTATATAAAACATTATAAAAAAGAATAAATAATACGATCTATAAGCAGGTATTTTTTGTGTTGCTGATATAATTATCACATTCAAAACATTACTCAAAGTTTTAACTGATTTCAAGAAGTTCCTTGTGGATAAATTGTTTACGAGTGAGATGTACGAGCGATGTGAAGGAAGAAGGATACTTTGTCTGATGTCTGCTGTCCACACATGTTGCAAGTAAAAGGATCTTGGTAACCGTGATAACCCATATGCATAGTATACATAACTATGTCTTTGAAAGATATATCACAGTATGTGCAGTTGTATTCGTCTTTTAGGAGCACTGAAGCCGTAGGCATTTCTTCGGCTGACTTTGGCTCAGCATCGCGGAGATTGAGTTCAGGAGATTTAATTGATCTTGCATTGTCAGGCGACTTTGTTCTGGAGAAATCGGCTACAGGCGACTTTAGTGTCCTGGTAACAGGATATTCCGGCGATTTGACGATTTGGGGGAAATGGACTTCTGGAGATTTAACAGTTCTTGTAAGATTAATTTCTGGTGATTTAGGGATTTTGATAACAGCATCTGGTGATTTTGTCGTTCTCATTAGAACGTCAGTTGATTTCACTGATGTGTTAAACAACTGTTCTATAGATTTGCCAGATCTACTGAGATCGACAAGGTCTTCTTCGTCTTCGCGATATCTTTTAGGTTCTGGTTCGAAGTCGTGTTCGTCTTCTTCATTACTCAGTCTTAATGCGAGTTGGTCAAGTCTATAAGCCTTACCTTTCCTTCTATTCTTTACTACAGGTGTTTCAACGAGCTGATCGAATTCTGTTTGACACGAGTTACTCGTTTGTTCAGGACAAGTAAGATCGAGAGGAGCTTTCTCTTCTCTCTCCTCGTCTTCTTCTTCTTCTTCAGTATTAGATGCTTTGTCACAGTTATTATTCTTCTCTTCGTTTTGATGATCAGTCTGAGAGAAAGGGAATTTAGGAAGTGAACTAAGAAGATTGTAGTAAGGTAATTGAGTCGGCAGCAAGTTGTAAGGGTTAAACAAGGGCACGCCAGGAGATGTCTGTTGTGATTCTGATATTTTATTATTGTTGTTGTTGTTGTTGTGGCTTCCCTTCTGTTTAGGACCTCTTCTAGTGCCGTAAACGTCTACAATAGGTAACGGATTGGGTGAGCCGTCCGAGTTCAGAACCATAGCAGGGCCGTGGCCATATTTCCTTAAATGAAGTTTTAAACTATGACAATATTTAGTGGCATAGGTGCAGTCATTACAACGGAACTGATAAACGTTGCTGTGACTCTTAAGGTGAGAGTTGAGCATGGATTTGTTAACGCACGAGTAAGAACATTTGTCACACTTAAACGGTTTCGATCCGAAATGGTTTCGCAGGTGATATTCTAAGTGATGTTTATATTCCGTTATGAAAGGGCACTTGGGGCATGTAAGCAGTCTTTCTCTCTTAATATGGACTTTCGAATGTTCCCAAAATTCAGCTTTTGTTACGGCTGAATATTCACACTGCTTGCACTTGAAGGTCTTGACTTTGCCTTGAGAATTGACTTTAGGTGTGTTCAATCCAGGTTCGTCGTCCATCCACAACTCGTCGTCGCTCGGTACGTCATGAGCGGACTTCATGTGTTCCCTAAGAGCACTTTTTGATTCGCCGGTAAAGTCGCAAGCAGAGCATTTTGTTTCATGCCACAGTAGATGCTCGTTAAACGCAGACCTGAAACAAACAGCAAAACAATATTTTTAATAAATACCAATATAAAAAAATAATAATAAACTAACTCACAAAAACACATTAATACATAATAGGTTTGGTGAAATCCTTTCCATACAAATCGACTACCTCAAAAGTATTATATTTAGAATTTTATTTTACTTTAAATTTTAATTAAAAATTGAGAAATGAAATCCACAAATCAACAGTGATATTTACCTAACGCTACAATTAAAGTCGCACATAGGACACTGAAGTTTTTCTTCGTATATAAGGCCATTACGGTGCAACGCCATCTGAAGCTTTTTCAGTGAATCACCATCTTCATATCCGTGTTCTTTATCAGGGGTTGAATGACCACCTGCAGCTGCTGCATCGGGTGACGATCCTGGTGGTGTCATGCCTTCAGTAAGCTGGACAGAAGGTGTAGACTTGTAAGAGGAGGAGTTTACTCTTCTCATACCGTCTCTTTCATCAGAACTGCGATCATCGCAAAATTCACCAACTCCGTTGGAATATTCACTGCTGTCATACTCAGAACACCTTTGTTGGTAATCATTTAGGTACCCAGGTGGTGTCAAAGGAAGCACTTTATCTTTCTTAATATAATCACCATCCTCACTCGGTTCTTTTTTCTGAAATCAAAAATAAAAAGTATTGATACACTTCTAATATATTCAATAATATCGTATTAGAATAAAATTATTAGTTGTAATTTACAGCAAAATAAATTTATTTATTTTCATTGAAAAATGTAATAATGAGATTGCTACTAGGGAAGGGGGGAGGGGCAAGGACCCGGGAAAAGTGCGGGAACAAAGATCTCTTTCAGGTGGTTATCAAGAGATGTGTATGGGAGGTATATATTAGATATATAATATATATATATATATATAGCTTACGTCAGATATCAAATATATTTAAATATAGTGAGTATATATATATGGATAGTATATATATAAGGTAGGGTATGGGTATATATATGAATATATTAATAAATGGATGAGTCAAACAGAGGTATTTAAAAATGCACTCGCATTGCGTTCCCATAGGTATGTGAGGAAAGGAAATCAATAGTGAGGTTAAATTTGGGCTACATATGCCTCACTGTTTGTTCATAAAATTTAAATGTCGCGATATACATATGAGCATAGTGTGGATTTACATAGTGATATAGTGTATATATAGTATATATATTGTAGGGATATATAGTAGTATTTTGTAGGGTAATAGTAGGTGATATACTAGGTATTTGAGTATAGTATATGGTGAGGGAGTAAGGTGGTTACAGTATGATAGTAGGTATAGGTACGTATATGAGATGCTGGTAGATAGAGGTATATAGTATTCTAGAATATTGTGTGTGAAAATCAAGCTTAGTACAGACAACCGTTGGGAACACGAGACATTTTGTGAGGAACACCGGAGATTGTTGTGAATGGATCCCTGTAACGCCGGTTAATGAGTCCAACAAATGATTTTATGAAAATCGCCTTAAAATTCAAGAGTATAAGAGATGTTTTGCGTGAGGGTAAAGGAAGTGCTTTACTTAAGCTTTTGGGTTGTGGGTCTCTCGCTTGAAATATCAAGATTAAATACGGACAATTGACTGGAGTCTTGATTCTCGAGTTAGAGCCATTTTAAGGAACCAACAATCTGAGGGAAGTACGCTGTAACTGGAAAACTAATACAGGGTATATGAGGAAAGGAGACGAAACGACATGCCTGAGTTCTTAGAGAGATAAATGGTCGGGTAGAGAATTTGAGAATAGGGGGGTGGCGTTGTGGTGCTATATGAGTAGGCTGGGGGAGGCTAAGATCGACAAGGAACCCTAATGACGAACAAAATCGAAAAAAAAAACAGTGAGGTAAAGGGGCCACCGGAGGGATTTCTAAAATAAGGTCGATAAGCAATATAATATGTTGAGAAGAGTGTCTTTTTTATATTTTAGGAGTGCTAAATTTAATAAAACCGGTCTGGAGTCTAGAAGACTACTTAAAGCTAGGGTTCCCAGGCTCAAATGTTAGTACGGCACTGACAGTAATTGTCTTATTTATGATATTTTTTATTTTAAGTTTGTAACTTAATACCATATACTTAATAGTTCTATCGCTGAGGTTCGTAAGCCGGACAAAATTTCTTTAAAATGCGCACTTTCTTGTTTATTAATGTGATATAATAAACAACTACAATTCACTTTTATAATTATTGTTTTTGGCATATGCTTAATATGCCAATGCTTAATAACCTAAGCAGTAGCGACCCAACTAGTAAGTAAAATTGGTGCTTCAAATGAGAGCAAATAATGATGGGCCGTGCATTGTATAATTAATCTATGGGAAAAATATGTGCGTTTCATTAAAAGAAATAGAATAATCAAATCAATCAAGTTTTTTTTGCTCAGGCTATTAAATACATACCGAACAATTTTTACAATAATTGGACTGATAAGCAAGAAAGCGCCCACTTCATGGGAGATTCGCATGTTTGCGGACCTCTGTGCCACAATTTTAGGTAAAATATCACTGTTAACAATGTCTATGTTATAGCTTTAGGTGAATCATATACTACGTACACACAGCGTATTTAACAGGCGATCGTATTGGATACGCATGCAATGCGGTCAACTAACTTCACGGTTCTTACAACGTATTTGATTAGTCGATCAAGTGAGATTACGTGATAACTGATCCCGCCAAAACATCGCGTCTTTTATTGTGAAGGTTAACTTTGGTTATAAGGAAGTTTAATACAAAAAGTATGTATATATATAAAGTATATATATTGAAAGCGCAACGTTAAAACGTTGCGCTTTCAATTTGGTTTATGAATCGAAACCAGGAACTGCAGAGTAGAACGCTGCAGCTGCTTCACTCATGTCTCACCACTAAATAGCAGCAATTAACACGATAAGAAAAACTACGATATCTAACGTAATGAATAATGAATTATTACGCCGTGTATCCATTTAAAACCCGGAAATATGACAAGAAAAAAAAACAAAAATGTCTCTAACCAAAGAGACAAATACTATTAGAGGGAGTACAGAACCGATTTTTTCCCGACAGTTTCCATAGGTGCCATAACTGTGCTTACCCCTACTATAGTCTCCCAAGAAAGAGACTAGATACTCCCCCACCCCTCTACAACTCCTATTGTAGCATGCACTCAACCAAGGATCTTGAATAAAGGGGATGACGCACTAAGTCGATTTGCCATACAAACAAGTGACACCATCGAAAACCAAAAAATAGAGAGAATTCAACACGAAACACACGTCAAAAACCAACTGCACATGCTTGGTACAAACTGCGCATGCTTACAATTCTTATAACAGCGCGTCTTAAAATTAGAGGCAACTACGTCACAATGGGTTTCCATTGCTTAATGCTTGAGAAGGTTATAACAAAACACGCTTAAATTATCACTCTCTGAAGAGGCAAAGTATATTCTAAAATTAAAATTAAATAAGCACAAATGACTTAACAAGCACCACAAATGTAACAATCACGAGAAGCACAGAAGAAAGCTGAGAAGCAAACTCGACAACCTTGCTACATAACCTGTGTTTGGCGCCTTTTCTTCATTATAACCAAGGGTAGGGTAAATTTGCTCCTATTTCTCTATCTCATACAACTTCCATGGGGTCAGAAAAGTTCCTTAATGCGTCATCCCCTTTATTCAAGATCCTTGCACTCAACTAACGGCGGACATTTTTCAGTGTTGCCACATTAAACCACTTTATTCAACTCAATTAAAGAATACATGCAATAAGATAATAATTAAAACTTATTTTAAATTCATTTTACTTGATTTCGACAAATAATCGAAAAATAATGTAATATTACATGAAATTGTAATTATCAGAAAAAAAAAAAAAAAAATACGTCACCAATGTACAGTTACGGCACCTATAAATGATAAGAGCTCCCTCTAATAGTAAAAGTATTAGTCTATTTGTCACTAACCGTCTCAGGTAGCATATTAATGCATTACGTATTAAAGAGTTATAACTTTAACCAAGTTATAGCTTTTAGGAGCTTTGTGTGAAGTCCAGACGTTTTTTAGGGAGAGCTTAATGGTAACAAGTGCATTGTGCAAGGGAGGCAACTCATTTTTTGGTTTCCATGCCAACCACCCCCCAGCAACTTCAGCCATTGGGACGACCCTTGTCACCCCCACTTAAAAAAAAACTTATCGATTGCATTTCCAAACAATGCGCAAGTCCATTACTTTTTAATGAAAACTTTTTTTAACAAAAAAGAGCTTGACTTTCAAACTTTCTACTTTTTCTTTTATTTCAGTTATTGAAACTTCATAAGAAAAACATGCAGCATTTACATTTGCTAAATACAAGCTCACTTATGCTAAATAAATAATGTTAAATAATACTCCAAACATTTTCCAAAATAAAAAAAAAGATAAAATAATATTAGCACAATGAATACAGGAATAACGACATCTAGCTTGGTGACACGTCAATTAATAATAAATGACGACTTGATCATGCTATCCCAGCAATGACCATACGATACATTCAATGTATAGTGAGTATGATTATTGACGTCCTTACGGGGTCTTACTTGCTTTATATGGTCTTCTCCTAATATAAGTACTGAAGTCAATACTATAGTCAACTTGAGGTAATCAAGTCCCATTAGAATGTTTATCACATGTTAAACCAATGCCAGTATTGCAGAGTACAATGTATGGTAGAGGGAGAACTTTCTGTTTTGAAAAAGGTAAACAATGATGCCATTCTTAAAGTTATCCACTATGATTATCATATAACACTCTAATCAGTCATACTATGCTATATTGTTACCATCATACTATTATATATTTTTACCATCATACTATGCTATATTGTTTCCATCATACTATTATATATTTTTCCATACTATGCTATATTGTTACCATCATACTATTATATATTTACCACATACTATGCTATATTGTTACCATCATCATATTATATATATATTGTTACCATCATACTATTATATATTGTTACAATCATACTATGCTATATTTTTACCATCATACTATGCTACATTGTTTCCATCATACTATGATATGTTGTTACCATTATACTATACTATATTGTTAGACATCTTACAATCATAGAGTGCAGGGGCTGGTACGGCCAGTGTTGCTGGAAATGTATAGACGAGTCATACTGTTGCAGTGTTAGTGAGTTCATATTATCTTGATTGTGATGATATAACTCACTGCTAACCATCATCTCACACGACTACCATCCACTGTAACATACAAACATACTAACAAACATTAATATTAAATTAATTATTAAAAATAATTTTTCTAATACGCTAATTTCTATAAAGCATATTATTAGAATAAAAATTTAAATAAAACCAATAATGTTTTTGCATTAACTCAGGAATAACGACAAATACTCTATATAAAATATAGAGTTGAATGAGCCTCTATAATGCACACACACACACATTATATATATATATATATATATATATATATATATATATATATATATATATATATATATAATATATATATATATATATATATTCATTCTAGTTTTATATAAGTTCTATAGTATAGCACATGGTTGTAATCAGTAGACAGCGAGGGAAAATAATGCGAGAGAGCCAATTAGATTACTCCTGGATGTTAAACCACGCCCACAATCTCATATAGGATTAACCTCATTGGTTTCTCAACTCTGCTTTCCCACGCTGTCAACTGATATAATCGTGTGCTGCATTATAGGCATAGCTACGAGTATTAAAGTATATCAATACTCACAGAAACGCATTAAGCCGAGTATGATGTCATTACATCCTTTGCCAAAAGACAAAAGTTAATATAAGATAAACTTCCCGTGAAACTTTTGCCAAAAAGAGGCATGTCTCATTGACTTGAGACCTACGTCTAGTATTGCAAAATTTATGACTGCAAGCTAAACAATGTAAACGAACGGATTGTCTTCTAAATAGAGTCAAGAGAAAACAATAAATCAACCCTTGTGAATTTCAAATGCCGGACAGTTTTTTAGAAAAAGTTAATTTTTTAGGGGTTTTAGGAAAAACTTGAATACCAGGTAAACTTGGTATTTTCCACATGTGTACTTAAGAAAATCTTTTTAGACGTGATCGGTGAAAATAATTATCTTTCTATGGTATAATTTATGGTGTTTTTATTTAAAAGAGGTCACTAAAAAGTTAACTTATTTAGCTAGGCAAACCTATAAGTCTAACTTATATAACGGGATTAATGAGAACCATCTTGACAACATGGTCTTCAAATTATTAGCTAGACAAACTATAAGTCTAACTTATATAACGGATTAATGAGAACCATCTTACAGTCTTCAAATTATTAGCTAGAAAAACTATAAGTCTAACTTATAACGGATTAAGAGAACCATCTTGACAACATGGTCTTCAAATTATTAGCTAGACAAACTATAAGTCTAACTTATATAACGGATTAATGAACATCTTGACAACATGTCTTCAAATTATTAGCTAGACAAACTATAAGTCTACTTATATAACGGATTAATGAGAACCATCTTGACAACATGGTCTTCAAATTATTAGCTAGACAAACTATAAGTCTAACTTATATAACGGATTAATGAGAACCATCTTGACAACATGGTCTTCAAATCATTAGCTAGACAAACTATAAGTCTAACTTATATAACGGATTAATGAGAACCATCTTGACAACATGGTCTTCAAATTATTAGCTAGACAAACTATAAGTCTAACTTATAACGGATAATGAGAACCATCTTGACAACATGGTCTTCAAATCATTAGCTAGACAAACTATAAGTCTAACTTATATAACGGATTAATGAGAACCATCTTGACAACATGGTCTTCAAATTATTAGCTAGAAAAACTATAAGTCTAACTTATATAACGGATTAATGAGAACCATCTTGACAACATGGTCTTCTAATTATTAGCTAGACAAACTATAAGTCTAACTTATATAACGGATTAATGAGAACCATCTTGACAACATGGTCTTCAAATTCTTAGCTAGACAAACTATAAGTCTAACTTATATAACGGATTAATGAGAACCATCTTGACAACATGGTCTTCAAATTATTAGCTAGACAAACTATAAGTCTAACTTATATAACGGATTAATGAAAAACCATCTTGACAACATGGTCTTCAAATTATTAGCTAGACAAACTGTAAGTCTAACTTATATAACGGATTAATGAGAACCATCTTGACAACATGGTCTTCAAAGTATTAGCTAGACAAAACTATAAGTCTAACTTATATACGGATTAATGAGAACCATCTTGACAACATGGTCTTCAAATTATTAGCTAGACAAACTGTAAGTCTAACTTATATAACGGATTAATGAGAACCATCTTGACAACATGGTCTTCAAATTATTAGCTAGACAAACTATAAGTCTAACTTATATAACGGATTAATGAGAACCATCTTGACAACATGGTCTTCAAATCATTATCTGGGCAAACTATAATTTCGCATTAAAGATTTTTTATATAATATCAAATAATTTTATAAACTTAACAACTACATGACATATCTAATATTATGGAGCATAAGGTTTGATAATTATTTAATAAACCCCCAAAAAAATCAATTGTTTAAATTTGTTTATAACTTACTGATTAAACGAGGACATAAATAAATTAATTACAGTTCAACTTTATTTCGGATCTAACGGTTTAAGCGTACAGCAGTTTGGTGCAAAACCTTGCACCACACAACTGCTTTGTGCGTATTTCAAAACAGCAGCATCCAGTCAACATTGTATTTTGCTTACGTCAATGCAAGCGACAAACATATTACTGTGTATTATTATAATTTAAAAGTAAAAACTTTTAAGTTTACTTTCCAAGTTAACACTTGGAAGTAATTCGGAAACTTTTTAGAGTTGGAATGGTGATAGCCGTGGTTGTGACCTGTGATCTATAATTACAATTAGTCACTAGATAATTATATAGATGAGGCATTTGATATTTTACTAAATAGTTAAGCAAGTCAGTAAAACATCCATGTAATGAAATACACTTAACTTTTGACTAAAGACAAAATTGTTTTCCCGCTGGGGAATTTATCAGCCAATTTGTGACTTTGATGAATATTGATTACTCATCCCCTACCTACCAGCAAATCTTATTTATCACTTACTTACATATATGTCATCAACCACACACCTACGGTACATAGGCGTAGCAAGGGTTGCCTGTAGGGAGGGGGCCAATAATATAGCCCATTATATATATATATATAATATATATATATATTATATATATATATATATATATATATATATATATATATAATGTGTGTGTGTGTGTGTGTGTGTGTGTGTGTGTGTAGACATATTTTGTTTGTGTGTGTATGCATGTATGTATTACAAACAATTAAATAAGGTTTATGTTTGTTTAAAAAAAACCAAGCAGTAAGTACAAATCTAAACTTGTTTTTTTTTAAATAGACTTAAAGAATAAAACAAAATACAAATTATTAATGAACTGAACTAAATATGGCGGACATTTTAGTTTTTATTATTTTACTAATAATAACACAAAGTTAATTTGTGGAACTAATAAAACAAATTTATTTTTTTTAGACAAAGCTACATTTAAGCTCTAAATTATTATAAATAAAAATTATAAAACTATTTAACTACTATTAATTATTTTTATTAAATTAAAATTTAAATTAATTTAAAAAAAATGCTTTTTCTTGCCTGAACCATAGTTTTTATATATTTTTGCAACAACCCTGCTTGGTTTAGAGGGGGACTGGACCCTCCTGCCACCCCCTGGCTATGCCCATGCTACGGTATTTGAAATGAAGGCGCTGACAAGACGCGAGTTAAACCTAACAAGAAAATTACTTTCTATTTTATAACTTCAGTTCCTAGAAGTAATACCAGAAACTATTATTAACAATATTATTAAAATTATTTTATAAAGGTGGTAAAAAACCTAATCTTTTTTTTTTAAAAACATCTTCTAGGAAAATGTCCCTTAATATTTGTTAAGATCCTCACATGACCCTGTGAACCCACCATCTTAGGGAAAACCAGAATATTTTATTTCTTTAAAAACTCTCAAAGCAAAAACAAATCTTTAAGTTGCCAATAAAATATGGGTATTTTACGGAATGAATGGCCTTGCTAATAAAACGTCTTAACAACAAAACATCTTCAAAAAACACAAATACCTCAGGTAGAGGCCAAAGGGTACACTTTAGGAACCTACGGTACTAAAGGGTTCAATAATCCATTGACCTTTTTTAAGAAGTATGATGAAAATCAAATATTTTTTTTTCAAAAACAGACCATTTTAAAAGGGCCAGAATGTAGGACAGTGAGGTGGTAACGGAATAGTATGAAATATAATTGATGAAAATCAAATATTTTTTTTTCAAAAACAGACCATTTTAAAAGGGCCAGAATGTAGGACAGTGAGGTGGTAACGGAATAGTATGAAATATAATTGTCAGAAAATAGTTTAAATTTGTACCATAAATATTACAGTCATTTGAAAGTCAACTGTACAGTCATTTTGTCTCAACTGTAGCTGGGAGTGATTAAATAAACGTCATGATAAATATAGGACTTTTAAGTATACTATACTATTACGGACTCTACAAAATACAACGCATAGTTGTTGCTAGAGGTGGAAGGCCCTCTGTATAGTACAAGTTTTATTATAGACCAAGAGCCCAGGGGTGTTTTGTTAATATAAAGTGTAATGGCTGGAACCGGTCTCAATTTTTCGTAAATACCTTCCTGAACAAGGATCTGCAATTCTGTCGACTCGTATCGGATGGGTGTCCCAGGCAAAACGCACTTTACAGATCAAATTCACCACCCAAGGTAACAAACAGTGTAATGGCTGGAACCGGTCTCAATTTTTCGTAAATACCTTCCTGAACAATGATCTGCAATTCTGCCGACTTGTATCGGATAGGTGTCCCAGGCAGAACGCACTTTAGGGGTCAAAGGTTCTGCCTGGGACACCCATCCGATACGAGTCGGCAGAATTGCAGATCCTTGTTCAGGAAGGTATTTACGAAAAATTGAGACCGGTTCCAGCCATTACACTTTTTATTTACAAAACACCCCTGGGCTCTTGGTCTATTATAAAAGGCTCTGTAATTTTGTACTGTTTATTACATTATACTGATAATAGATGGTGTTCAAGTTCCTTATAGAATGTTTCACAGAAAAGGCTTTTCTAGCAAAAATATTTGCATGGGATGATTGTTTTGTCAATCTTGCGTGATTGTGTTGCCTGGATAAACAATTTTAAGTATAGCTTTAGATTCACTTTCGTTCAGTTAAACATCCCTATTGTTAAAAATTATCACAAATTCACGTTTTGAAGTCTAACAACTTCAAAACCTGGGATGCGAACCCCAGACCTCCGTGGAGTCAAAGGTCAGTGTAAAGACCTATAATAACGTCATCGGCTACGGAGGCGGCTTATGAGATCAAATACGCTAACCTGATTCATATTTACTTGGAAAACTACAATGACTAAATAAAAAGCAACAGGTGGCAGGTGCTCCCTTTTCGAACTAATACGTAATGTAACTATAAAGTACTCTCACAAAAAAATTGTTACAAAAAATAACTTCAAGTCATATTAGGCAAAAAGGTCAGGTCAAGGAAAATAAAAAAGTATCGCACCGAGTTTACGCAACTTTTTTGGGGCTGCCTTGGCTTTCTATTCATAGTGAATAGGACCTTCCGTTTTCACCGTAAAAAACATAAAGACATAAAAAATTAGAAAAAATTTCTCTTCTTTTATATTCAGACCTTAACAGCAAAAAACATGAAAGAAAAAAATAAAAAAAGGTCACTTTCTAAGTATTCTAAAGAGAGATTGCGCAAAGGGACGCCCACAACGGTGTCGTAAATATATCCTGAGGTGGCCCAATTTTTTTTTAGCCGTACAGACATAATAAAAAACAAATTTTTTTATAAGGGCATATATGAAATGCATCAATGTCAAAAAGGGCTCAAAGAGCACCATAAAAACAACATTAATTTTAAAGTCAGTAGGAAATGTTAATGGCACAAAAAAGTAAAAAGGATAAAAAATATGTTTTCCGTAAAAAAAAAAACTAAGTAAATACTTTCACAATGAATTCCTTCAAAAATGTATCCAGGAGTCATAAGAAAGCAAAATCTCAAGAATTATTTTACTTCACCTAAGAAAGACACAATAAGCTATAAAGGAAGTTAGTTCTCGTGAAGGGGCTAGTAAAAATTTCATGAAAATTTTACTTTCTCATGTGCCACGCTGGAGTCCCCTTGCCAAGTGGTAACCCAACAAATATTATCACAAAAAAATAGCTAAAAGAGTAAAAAGAAAATAATTGGCTATAAAGAGCCAGTTACACATACTTGGTCTGTACGGCCTCATCTACTGGCCGTACAGTTAGTTATACGGCCAGTTTAAAATTTATCAGTATTTTAATTATAATGAAAAATATTAATAATGAAATTGAACAATTTGTCATCATTAGTAGTTACTAATCATGACGATTTGTTCAATTTCAGTATTAATAATTTTCATCATAATTAAAATATTGATAAAGGATCCCGCAAAATCCTTCGTGCCGTGGAGGCAGCTTCTGTCTCTCATTATTAAATTTTAAAGCAAATTAATAAAAATAAATAAGTTCTTATTCCATTATTAGTATTGTGAAATATTCTAGAAGTTGTAGAAATTATTATAACCAAAACCAAAATAATCTCTAATTTATTTAATTAGATCTATTTATTTATATAAATAGATGCTGGATAGTTTAAATTATCATTCTATTTTGCTCTAATCTGAACTATATTTGGGATAAAAGGAATTGAAAGAAACAGTCTCTCCACTGATTTTAAAGATAATTTATAGACAGAGCCAGCTTATACCTCATTTATATTATATCATTTTTAAATTATTTTTTATATATTTGGCTTATTTATGTTATCTATTTATTTATTTATGATTATTATTTTATATTTATTTTGTACTTTTAGAGTAGTTGCTGTTTATTGTTATTCTGTAGTAGCGTTTTCTTTTGATTTTTTGTATTTATTTGGTTTGTACTTTGTTAGTTAGGCACTGATGATGGTATGTTAAAACTGAAAGCTGGCTCTGTCTATAAATTATCTTTAAAATCAGTCGAGAGACTGTTTCTTTCAATTCCTTTTATTGATTGACTCCACAGCTCAACTTATTTATTATATTTGGGATGTTCACGTTTTCGCATGTTCTCATATATTTAAAATTTTCACGTATAAACGATTTGTAAACTTATGTCAAATAGTGACATAAACAAACAAAATTACGAATACATTGAAGCCTCTTTCAATGATGGTCATGGTCACACGCACTGCCTTGCCGCTTCAATACATATGCCGCATCTCACTGCCCAGTATAAAATATAACATAAAATAAGTTTATTGGACATAAGTCCAATAAACTTATTTTATGTTATATTTTATACATGTATAAATTTTATTCATATTTCATAAACATGTAATGTAAATAACTACATTACATATTTTCTTTAGTTACTAATTAAGCAAGCTATGCTCGCGCTCAGAAATGGCTGGAGCTGTTAAACTTATAAAAATTGCTTAGTACGAGGAAATTGCATTTAGCCCAAATTATTGATTTAACCTTTATACATATACATATATATATATATTTTTATAATTCGTATGAAATAATAGAAAATAATAATGAGATGTATTACAACTGTGTGTATACAAATATAAAATAAAGTCATATCAAATTGTTAACTGATATGTAATTTATCGTGGTGCTTATATATTATATATATATGTACTATATGGACTTTTATTCGCTGGTGGGTTTGTGGAACGGATGGGATGTAAGCAATGTATGTTGAGCTCAGTTTAATAGTGAGGAGCCGATGAGAGATAAGCGTGTGTATTTGCTAACGCTATATATATATACTATATATATATATATATATATATATATATATATATTATATATATATAATATATAATATATATAGTATATAGACCGATACCTAGTATATATTAAGCTGTAAACTGTTATCTATTTTATTTTTGCTACGTAAACTTAGTTTAACTTTAGATATTGATACCATGAAGCTTGCTTACTATGCGCATTTTCATTCACGTATGCTGTATTGTATTAAAGAATGGGGAGCAGCCCCTGTAGCCAACAGAATTTTTATTTGCCAAAAATAGCTATTCGTATCATGTATCATGAATGATGCTAATTACACTAAGTGCACACAATATCTTTTTGAATATAAAATTTTAACTTTTCATTCAGCTTATATTTCCAAATGTTGTTGTTCGTCAAAGCGTTAATGTATGCTCCGACGCGTCCTAAGCACAAAGTGCCTCAGGGCTCTGTTCTTGGACCCCTGCTGTTATTAATTTACTTAAACTATCTCCCTGAATATGGAGCCTTGAGTCCAAGATTTGCGGATGATACTACAAATGCAGTTAATGGGAAGAACCTTGATGAAATAGTTCATAAAATAGATGATATTGTCAAGCACGCAAACGACTTGTTTATAGTAAATAAATTAACTTTAAAAGAGTTCAAAAACGAGATTTTAACTCACACTCTTAAATACAATCATTTGAACATTTCGCCCATTAAAATACTTGGAGTGTCCCTTGATAGCACACTTACCTAGAGCTCATGTTAATGAGTTAGGAAGTAAACTTACATACATCTATTTTATTTTTGCTACGTAAACTTAGTTTAACTTTAGATATTGATACCATGAAGCTTGCTTACTATGCGCATTTTCATTCACGTATGCTGTATTGTATTAAAGAATGGGGAGCAGCCCCCGTAGCCAACAGAATTTTTATTTTGCAAAAAAAAGCTATTCGTATCATGAATAATGCTAATTACACTAAGTGCAAACAATATCTTTTTGAGGAAAGAACAATAATGAAGACAGCAGTCCTAGTTTTTGTTAGTTTAATTTATTACATTAAACTCACAGTCCATTAAATCTTAATTCTTAAATATCTTTTTGAATATAAAATTTTAATTTTTTATTCAGCCTATATTTTCCAATTGTTGTTGTTCGTTAAAGCGTGAATGTGTTCCCAACATAATCACCACTACACTATGCATACACACATTAGGTTCATGTTGGGCTGGGTGTTCATGCTCGGGCCAACTAAATGCATAAAACATGGAATCAGTTAGTTGATGTAAAAATTAATATTACGACCAACATCAGTATTCAGCAATGTATGAAAGAATACAAATAAATATTAAGTACCAAATAAGAACTTACCGGAAGGCGATGAATAACTTTACAAATCAATATCCACACTGAAATAAACAAAACTTGAGTCTTTAAAAAACTATTAGAACTGATAAGATATTATCGTCTGTAGAGATAACAGCGTGTTATACAACTCACTTATTTTAACAGCTAATGTAACCACGGTAAGTACTCGACTGAAGGGTAGAGCCCTACGAGAAGGGAAGAAGGGCAGACCCCCCACTCCTCGGGCTTTCCACCAACCGGGGCGGCCCTAGCGCACCCCTTCTAGCTAATTCTTTCTTCAAGGACTAAAAAAACCAAACGTTTCCCCACCTATGCACTCATTTTTTATACTTTTTTATTGTAGCCACCATTTTTTATTTTCCTTAATACATTTTTATTTTCTTTTGTTAAATTAATATTTTAAGGACTGTATGTTTTGAAATTAAAGGGAGAAGGATACTGAAGCCATACAGTGTAAATTAAGCTTCAGAAATTGAGCTTGGAAGATAAATATGACATATGTCATTTCCTAAAAAATGACAAAAAATAAAAAAAAAACTGGAAAATACAAAATAGTATAAGTATACAATGGAAAGTATACAATGGTATAAGTATATAATAGAAAGTATACAATGGAAAGTTTGATAGTTCAAATCTAAATATTTATACGACAAGTAAATGTGATCAGAGAGTTCACCAGAAAATGTAGGGTTGTCAACTAAATTAAAATGCATTTATACTTAAGACGAAGTTTTAGCATATTTTAGTGCTGAAGTATGCATAGTTCATATAAATGTCTTTGTTCTGTTCGCAGGGCTATGAGAACGGTGACAAGATACTTGTGTCGTCACTCCTGAGCAGGCTTAAACTTGATCCACAATACCGTCACAAACACGCCAAGTGAAGCAACTATCATATATGAATAGTTATTACCGTATAACTAATTAACGTATAATTAATAGGTAGGTATTAACGTGTAACATGAATATGATCAGTGTGGAGCGAAATATAGTTCAGTAAAAACAATATTCACTTGTCTCATTTGTGCCCACTCATCACTACTAAACTATGATATAGTTGATATCTTGACTTATCTCAATATTCCTTCGCTTCGCATTTTCAATTATTTAGAGTTAATACGAATTTACACACAGTCGTGATTTGGCTCAGCAATCAAACCATGCAATCACGTGCTTCATAAGAAACATTAATATTACTGCTATGTAAACATGGGATAAGACATGATGGCGGCATATTCGTACATGTACTCTTCTCCCTGTAATTGATGTATTCAAAAGAAACTCACGTCAAAATGGAAGATATCTGCAAAACAAGTTACCTGTTTCCGCAGCACCTGCTCTTCCCAGGAGAAGGGTTACACTCGACAAAAAGAATCTTTTATTTTTTTAAGAACAAAGAGCTGAACTTTTTTTAGGAATTAAAAAGGTAAAAAGGATAAACAAATATTTAAAGGTACATGGGTGAGGAGGAAACAACAGACCTCCTATACAGAGGCTGTGCAAATATGGCTCCACTGCGGCCAAATACACGACCTCCTATACAGAGGCTGTGCTAATATAGCTGCTCCTATACAGAGGCTGCGCTCCACTGCGGACCCTATACAGAGGCAGTGCCCACTGCGGCCAATACACAGACCTTCCTATACAGAGGCTGTGCTAATATAGCTCCACTGCGGCCAAATACACAGACCTTCTATACAGAGGCTGTGCTAATATAGCTCCACTGCGGCCAAATACACAGACCTCCTATACAGAGGCTGTGCTAATATGCTCCACTGCGGCCAAATACACAGACCCTATACAGAGGCTGTGCTAATATAGCTCCACTGCGGCCAAATACACAGACCTTCTATACAGAGGCTGTGCTAATATAGCTCCACTGCGGCCAAAAACACAGACCTATACAGAGGCTGTGCTGATATAGCTCCACTGCGGCCAAAAACACAGACCTCTTATACAGAGGCTGTGCTGATATAGCTCCACAAAATACACAGACCTTCTATACAGAGGCTGTGCTAATATAGCTCACTGCGGCCAAATACACAGACCTCCTATACAGAGGCTGTGCTAATATAGCTCCACTGCGGCCAAATACACAGACCTTCTATACAGAGGCTGTGCTAATATAGCTCCACTGCGGCCAAATACACAGACCTCCTATACAGAGGCTGTGCTAATATAGCTCCACTGCGGCCAAAAACACAGACCTCTATATAGGCTGTGCAGAGGTACAGAGGCTGTGCTAATATAGCTCCACTGCGGCCAAATACACAGCTACAGAGGCTGTGCTAATATAGCTCCACTGCGGCCAATACACAGACAGAGGCTGTGCCTCCACTAGCAGGCTGTGCTGCTAGCTCCACTGCGGCCAAATACACAGACCTCCTATACAGAGGCTGTGCTAATATAGCTCCACTGCGGCCAAATACGGCTCATATTACGTCTTGTGTGCGCACTGCGTTACAAATGTAAAGTTTGTATGTGCAACTTTTCAATTTGATGCGAAGTCAAGGATGTTTTAAGAGATAAAGATGTGTGCAGAGAATCTCTACTTGTTGGAATAAGATTCCGGGGTACTCAGTTCTAGATTTTTAGAAATTCTGCCGCGGTGGTCCGCATGTTAGGGTAATTTTCTTGAAAATGCGTGTTTCCTTGCTTAACAATCCATTTAAATCCGTATTAGATCCCGATATATGCTTTAAAACCTAAGCAGTTTCTCAATTATCAAGCACTTCTCATAAATCTTTTTTCTGTATTTTATAAAGGAAGTGCGCATAGTTATCTTGTTAGCTGAATGAAACTATGCCTCTGAAATTGGCAGTGCACACTTTTAATTGCACTAATTTAAATCTAATTATATAATAATAATGATGATGCTCATTTTACAGGGTATTCGCCCTACGGGAACCACCTCGGGTGGGTCACCTCTACTATACTCAAAGAAAAGCTAAAGTAGGCGAAATCTTTTTACATCAAATTCTATTCATTAAAACTGAGAGCATAGCCCGGCATAGACTTCGGTGCCGAAGTCCAGTACTATGCGTCCGCGGCTACGGAGGCAGATTATTTAATACTAATTAGTGTTGAAATATAATAAGGCTGAGAAGTATGTCTTTATGTCACGGCAATTAGATTTACCGACGAGCGAAGCGTGTCGGGAAAAATTGCCAAGACATAAAGACATTCTCAGCCGGATGGCATACACTATTTTTTTGAGGTAGCACTCATTAAATAAACTGCGCTATATACTTAATTGAAAAAAAACAAACGTCCAATTAACTCCGTATTATCGTCGTCATTGAATTCATCCATATATTCACAATTCTACTCACAAATGTAAAAGCTTTACAAATAGACACAAAAATCGTCAATTAGAACACCTTTTTAAAACGAAAAAAGTCTATAGTACAAAACAGAAAAAAACACGTTTTAAAGAAACCCTATATGAACGTTTTTTACACAGATTGTTTTTTTGAACACGCTACATTACAGTAATGGCGGCAAATATATGAATTACTTTACGTCCTAGGAGTTTTTTTACATTTATTATTGTCCTCGGAGGTGAAAAAGTACTAAATAACCTCCTATAAACAATAATGATTGGCTTCTCATCCTAAAACGGTCCAATAAAGTGCTCAATTACGTACTACCAAAAAAAATATATTATTTAAAGTATTGAGAATAATAACTATATTGTGATGTGAGGAGTATGAACGTTATTTACACGGGCGTAACTGCCATGCGGGGATGGATATTGATATAATAAACAAAATGTCGTAACCCTTCATTTGACATAAGAGTTGCATAGAGTCGTTTTAGGAAAATTTAGAAGGGTTGTTGAGGAATGTATTTTGAAAATGCATGACGGGGGGTTCGTGGAAGGGTTAAAAAGCTGGATGACTCACCTCTTGTTTACTTCTTTACTGAAACATGAGGGCGGCACGGGGCGGCCAGTCCACCGAGACAGCACACAAAAAGGGGTGAGTGCACAACCGCCATTTTTATAAACCATTGCAAGAAAATTAATTTTCAAAAAAAAAATTAGGTTTTATATTTCCTTTGTTGGGCACGAGGCGGAGGCAGATGCGTCTGCAAATCCTTTGTAGGTTTAGAAAATTTTGGAAAAAGGGGTTTCTATAATATAAATCTATTCTTTAGTAAAAGTAAAGGGTTACAATTGAAAACAGTCTGCTAGAAAAATAACAACTTATTTTTCTATTATGTTAGATTAATGTTGGCAGACTGTAGCCACTGCGAGTTTTTGCCATTAACATACTGCTGCAGACTAAACCAAATATACATTGACTTTTTAAAATAATCAAAAAACAAAAGATTAAAATAAATTAAATAATTTCTAAATCTGAACATCCTAATAAAATACATATTTCATCACACACACACACACACACACACACATAAATGTAATAATATCATTTACACATAAATGTATATCATTTAAATGTATTATTTATATTTTTTTTGTGTGTATAATTTGTATTTTTTAAATTGTATTTTCTAATTTTTATTTTCTTCGTGTACAATTTGTATTTATTGTGAGCACAATTGTGTCTGTATTTTTTATGTATAATTGTGTGGTAATCTTTTGTGTGTATATTTTTTTTCATTTTATTATGTCTATACTTGTATTTTTTGTATATTTGTAATTTTTATTTTTAAATTGTAAATAAGAACATTTTTCCATACATTAATATATTGACACCTTAATATATCATACCCTTCTATCTATCTATCTATCTGAAATAACTAATCATTAATAATATATATCAGTACAGTATTAATTCCTTGAAACTCCTTAAAAGTCAAGCAGAATTTCCTTACTTACCTATAGAGTAATAAGAATGCACCTAACCTATAGTTGTAATGTAAGTACAAGTAAAGATTACAACTTGCGTATGCATAAGGATAAGTAAGTATAAAATTATGGAAAAATGCTGCTGATCTAGTTGAATAAACAGCACTTGCTAGAATAGAATAGATGAAATTAAAAGAAAACGTGCAATATTGTATGTATGTTAAAATTTTATATTTTAAGTTAATGCAAGACTTACCTTATTCTGTTTGTATTACCATTAAACTAAGCGTGCAATAATTTTTAGAGCACGCTTTTAAAAAAAAAAAAAAAAAAAAACACTCATTCACTCACATGCAGATAAGTGAGTAAAACTATTCAGAAAGGCTTATAGTCCCATTCAGTTGAAATAATTCAGTATAAAATGCAAAGTTTTGGATTTTTGTGTAGAAATATTTTCTTTCCAATACACATGTTACTTGTGGAGTAAAACTAAAAATAAATTTATAAATTTTTAAAAAAATAAACAAAAGAAATAAAATAACATCCAAATACCCGAATAAATTACTCGTTCCAAATTGTATTTTTTAATTAGCGAATTTTCATCATAAAAATGACGCCTAATAGGTTGGCAATTCTTAATTCGGATAACAGAAGTTGAGGGGAGAGGGAGGGTGGCGGGATCCATTCCCGTTTACGGACCTTCGCGCCTGAATTATTATGAATTTAATAATTTATATACTGTACATATAACGATAAAAATAATCACCCATACAATGATTCGAACCTGAGAACTCTGGCTTCAAGTACTTTGATTGGTTGTATTGATTCTGAATCGGCTTTATCGATTTAGCGCCCCAAATAATATTAAAAACGCAAGCCTTTTGTGTTTACCCATTTTATTATATGTTTTCCGGTAATTTAACTTTTTGGGTCACATAAAATAGTTCTATTGACTCCGTACCGGTTTTATATGATTCAGCGCCTTAAATAATTTTACCTCGCTCGCGGAATAAATACTTTTTCGCTCGCGGCAAAAAATTATAACCCCTTAATTTTTCCAGTTTCTTAAGCAGATTAAACAAACCAGGTTAATAACGTAGCAAAAACCTGGTTTTTCGGCATCCTGATCAGGCTGGTTTCCCAAGGCTTCTTTTTTAGTTTAGTTTAAGAAATTATAATAATAATCCGTGGTAATGTGGTAATTGTGGTCTCAACAATCCCCTAAAAATCCACACACTCATATCTAAATAAATAAATACAGCTATGTTTTATAAATATCTTAGACAGAAGCAAAGCGCAGGTCAATATCCAAATTACATTTGGGCATAATATGTATCCATAGAGATATATACTGGAGGGGGCATAAACTATCTCAATACATTAAGATGATTGAAACATCTTTTTGGGGATCTCAGGGGCTCTATGTAACCTCAATGAAACCTCCTTCAAGAGAGAGGTAAGGGTTATAATAAATCAATTGATTTTGGTTTCCCGTACATTGTTTTTGTTTTGAACAAAACCAAAACAAAAACAAAAACAGTGTTTGTTTTTGTTTTCTGTTTTTGATTGTATTTTTAACGTTCTGCTATATCAGTTATAGACCAAGAGCCCAGGGGTGTTTTGTTAATAAAAAGTGTAATGGCTGGAACTGGTCTCAATTTTTCGTAAATACCTTCCTGAACAAGGATCTGCAATGCAGGCAGAACGCACTTTAGGGGTCAAAGGTTCTGCTTGGGACACCCATCCGATACTAATCGGCACAATTGCAGATCCTTGTTCAGGAAGTTATTTACGAAAAATTGAGACCGGTTCCAGCCATTACACTGTTTGTTAACTTAGGTGGTAAATTTGACCTGCAAAGTGCGTTCTACCTGGGACACCCATCCGATACGAGTCGGCAGAATTGCAGATCCTTGTTCAGGAAGATATTTACGAAAAATTGAGACCGGTTCCAGCCATTACACTTTTTATTAACAAAACACCCCTTGGCTCTTGGACTATTATTGGAATTTAGTACTGATTGCTTGATGATATTTATAAGCGATGGTGGTCAGGTTACTTTATCGATGTTTCAAAATTTAACTTATAGGCCCCCTCTAGTAATAAATAATAAATAATATAACTCTGTGTATGTATGTATCCATGAGATTTTTAATCACACAGGTATTGAGTTAGAGTTATCTCAGATATTAGAACTCACAATACTAAAAGCAGCTCCCCCTGTCGGACCAGATTCTCATTACTTAGATATTTACTCAACATTGCTGATTCTCAAAGTGATTCTTCTCTTTTCAAATCGTGTATAGTTTTCTTGATAGAAGAAGGAATTAGTTGAGACGATAGACTTGACGGCTTTAGGATACTGTAAGAGTTCTTAATTACTTCGACCCATCAGGAGAAAATATATACGTGTGTATCTTGCTATGACTTCACTAAAGGATCAGAGGCCGTGTTTTAAAACAATACTTATATCTGATGTGATGAAGTAGTAATTGCAACTTACTTCATCATGTATCACATCGCGTTAATCAGTAGCAAGCGAATTACCAGTGCACCGTGGGGTCATCACTAGCCGAGTCTAAGGCCGACAGTTCAATCACAGAGGCTAGCTAAGGTCATTGTTTATAGTTTACCTGTAGAAACTATAAACAGGGGCTATAGTCTCTGTATTGAACGAATATGACTGTGTATTCTCTAATTCCGATCCGTTTATATTAAACATAAACATTCAGGGGTTAGATAACCTGCCTAAAGGCGGTGGCGTTAAATGACCCCAAACAACGATGAAAAAAAACTGGATACAGGGACACACACAGGTCACTCCAAGTTTTTGCCCCGAATTTATAGTACCACTCACGTTGCTGTTCAAATCTTGGTAAGTCACCACTCCTTAAACCAATAAGTTTTCTAAGATCCCTTAAAGTCATAGTCATTCTTTCATAAGATGTATAGTCTTGAAACAAGTCATATTTAAATGCAGTCGTTAGCCTGCATGTAAATATGACTTGTTTAAAAGATGTAATACATGATGAAGTAAGTTGCAATAACTACTTCATCACACTGAGTCAAACTCGACAGAGTGATGACACTGAATATATGAGAACAGTAACTTTACATATTGCATACATAAAGTGTAGAAAACAATCCATGGCCTACTACCAGCATTGATCAGTTACACAAACAATATTAGTACAATGTTATTAGTATCAGCATCAGAAGTGATGTCAGTATTTAATTGAAAACTTTAAAATTGTGTTTAAGTTGTGGTTTCTAACAGTAATGGTTTCTTTTCAGCACCTTAGAAAATAATGTGAACATGGCTTTATGTCATGTATCTAGCAACATTACTTCGCTAGATACATTAGATACCTACCATGTATCTATTAGATACCTGGCCTGTGGCCTTAAACAAGCCACTTTAAGGACCTTTAGCTTTGCGGGCCTGCTTGGCTCGCCGTACTTCTGTGGGAGCCATTGTTAATCCAGTAGGATTAATTTAAGCACACGCACACAGTCATATATATATATATATATATATATATATATATATATATATATATATATATATATATATATATATATATATATATATATATATATATATATATATATATATATATATATATATATTGATCCCTTCTACTCCCACTCTACTTCCGTCATCCAAACAACCTTCCAAAACCCTCCCCCCTTCCTTGTCTGCCTATAAACCAAGCTCATCCCCGTCTTTGCCTGCTATGAACCCAACTCCTATCCCCGTCTTTTGCCAACCTCATAAGCTCACCCAACCTCTAAGCTCATCCCCGTCTTTGCCTGCCTATGAACCCAACCTCATAGCTCATCCCGTCTTTGCCTGCCTATGAACCCAACCTCATAAGCTCATCCCCGTCTTTGCCTGCCTATGAACCCAACTCATAAGCTCATCCCCGTCTTTGCCTGCCTATATCACCCGTCTTTGCCTGCCTATGAACCTCATAAGCTCATCCGTCTTTGCCTGCCTATGAACCAACCTCATAAATCCGTCTTTGCCTGCTATTGACCACCTCATAAGCTCATCCCCGTCTTGCCTGCCTATGAGCCCAACCTCATAAGCTCATCCCCGTTTTGCCTGCCTATGAACCTAACCTCATAAGCTCATCCCCGTCTTTGCCTGCCTATGAATCCCAACCTCATAAGCTCATCCCGTCTTTGCCTGCCTATGAACCCAAACAAGCTCATCCCCCGTCTTTGCCTGCCTATGAGCTCATCCGTCTTTGCCTGCCTATACCCAACCTCATAAGCTCATCCCCGTCTTTGCCTGCCTATGAACCCACCTCATAAGCTCATCCCGTCTTTGCCTGCCTATGAGCCCAACCTCATAAGCTCATCCCCGTCTTTGCCTGCCTATGAACCCAACCTCATAAGCTCATCCCCGTCTTTGCCCTATGAACCCAACCTCATAAGCTCATCCCCGTCTTTGCCTGCTATGAGCCCAACCTCATAAGCTCATCCCCGTCTTTGCCTGCCTATGAACCCAACCTCATAAGCTCATCCCGTCTTTGCTGCCTATCTCATAAGCTCATCCCGTCTTTGCCTGCCTATGAACCAACCTCATAAGCTCATCCCCGTCTTTGCCTGCCTATGAACCCCAACCTCATAAGCTCATCCCCGTCTTTGCCTGCCTATGAACCCAACCTCATAAGCTCATCCCCGTCTTGCCTGCCTATGAACCCAACCTCATAAGCTCATCCGTCTTTGCCTGCCTATGGCCCAACCTCATAAGCTCATGCTGCCTATGAAACCTCATAAGCTCATCCCCGTCTTTGCCTGCTATGCCAACCTCATAAGCTCATCCCCGTCTTTGCCTGCCTATGAACCCAACCTCATAAGCTCATCCCCGTCTTTGCCTGCCTATGAACCCAACCTCATAAGCTCATCCCCGTCTTTGCCTGCCTATGAACCCAACCTCATAAGCTCATCCCCGTCTTTGCCTGCCTATGAACCCAACCTCATAAGCTCATTTTCCTTTCGGCACTTCACTAAAAATATAAAAAAAGAGTAGTATTCTCATAAAAATATTATCACAGTACAGGACTTCTAGAAAATAGTACGGTATTTACTAAATTAGGAGTGAAGTATTATTGTACCGTGTGACCCTAGGACCTTTACACCTTGACCTACAGATGCTTTGACCCTAAACACTTACTTCTTGACCCTAATCTATGCAATGTATTGTTCTCAATTAAAACATAATAGATTTACAAAATAGATTTCTTTAAAGCAATAAAATAGGGTGGCGTGCTGACTATAAAAACCAGGACATTATCTTGTCCTTTGTTCAAACATTATAAATTTTATCAACAGTCAGGTGATGTTATTGTGTGACAATAGAATCGCGATCTAGAAGCAAAAACAGATTGTCCGACATATCGAAAAAACCCTAAGCAATCCCAGTTGGAATTGATATCGAACCTGCTTTTCCAGTTCCAGGACTAATTTTAATGAAAAACAGTTCTAGTAAATTTCTTATAAAAGTTACAGGATGAGATGAGCAAATGTCTTATAATTATAAATGGTTAGAGACCATAGTATTAAGAATTATGAGTTTCATTTTGGAACAACTGTTCTAAAAAGAATAAATTATTCAATGATTTATTATTTTTAGAGCATTTCCACCTGAAAAAAGCTCAAATCATGATATGTCATATGTGAATTATAATATATGTCATATGTAAATCGTGATATGTCATATGTGTATCATATGTCATATGTAAATCATGATATGTCATATGTGAATTATAATATGTCATATTTAAATCATAATATGTCATATGTAAATCATGATATGTCATATGTGAATCATAATATGTCATATGTAAATCATGATATGTCATATGTGAATCTTGATATGTCATATGTGAATGATATATGTCATATGTTAAATCATGATGTGTCATATGTGAATCATAATATGTATATGTAAATCATGATATGTCATATGGAATCATAATATGTCATATGTAAATCATGATATGTCATATGTGAATCATGATATGTCATATGTGAATCATAATATGTCATATGCAAATCATGATGTGTCATATGGGAATCATAATAAACCAAATGTACTAGTAGTCGGATGCCCTTTGCTTAGTTTGGTAAAGCAAGTTTTGATTTTTTAAAGTTAAATGCTCTGAAATATAAAATTGGCCTTCATCAAACAAATTATTTATAAGCTTTCTCGATAAACCTGATTGCTGTGCTTCGCTTGGTTGAATGACTTGTTCTCTTAATGTTTTTCTGAATGCTGCCAGCCAGTTTTCTTTGACTTTTCGCCGGACGAATTTGACTATTATTGGTTTCTCTAATTTGTTTTTAGCTCCTTAACGGTTTTTGAGAGACAGTCTGTGAGTGATAGAGATGTCTTGATGATCCACTGTAATTCCTATCGCTGAACCTACGTCTTTCAACACTTCTTCCAAATCTTCTTTGTTTGTCTGCTGAATCCCTCTGATAATAACATTGTCTCTGCGTGAGTATTGATCTAAGTAATCGTTTCTTTCTTGCTCTTCATACAAGCCGTTTTTTAGGAATTCGTTTTCTGATTCCAGCTCCTCTACTTTATTCTCAAGTGACACCGTTTTCTGCTTCAATAGGTTTATTTCATCCTTCAGGTTATTGGTGACTTCAAAACTTCACATCTAAGCGAATTTAAATTTGGCGGAGAAGATTTTGGCTAATACAGTTACTATTGTTTTATTCTCACCCTTAAGATCATTAACTTCTGGTATGCTGTTAAGAAGTGATTCAACGTTTTCTTCTTCATTTATTTCTGAATTTTTATCTTCATCTTGGTTATCTCCGGTGATTTTATTATTGACTGGATTTTCAGGCAATGATTGATTCTTGCACTCTACACACTTCCAAGTACTATTATTTTCTTTATCGAGTTTTTTGAAGCTAGTGAGTCTCAGATTGTGACACATATAGTGACAATAGGATTTGCACTGTGCACACTTAATGTACTCAGCATACGGAATGTTAAGCTCACATTTATCACAAAATTCCATTACGTTATAACCAATTATTAGGATGTATTATATTGTTTAAATATAATATATTATAGTACGACACACGGCTAAAATCAATTGACACCCCGCCAAAATCTCAATGCTTTCAACCCTCATTTTTAAATAAAAAAATCCCTTCTTTATAGTAACAAAAAAATCCCTACTCTGGCAACACTGAAAGTCAGGTTATGTTTTGAATTTTATGATTTGTTTTTATTCTTAGAATAATACTATGTATAGAAGGAGCACAGGACCATAAACACAATGTAATTCCACTGATAACACGAAAGCCGGTTGACTGGTGCAACTAAGTAATGCTGCCAACCTGACAACAAAACATTATTTTAAATATTTGTCATAAATATCTATTAATAAAGAAAGATCGTAAAGAACAAATATAATAACTTAAAACACCTGCTGAGTATTTAATAAAACTGGTCTTAGATGGCAAAAGGGTGGCGGAATACAAGAATCTACATTTAGTTGACGAGGATTACTTATTATATATAATTTTAATAAATACGTTAAACAACAATTTAAAATGCTTAAAATATTGTAATGCACCGATATTTATAGTAGTATTTTATGAATAATCAATCATTAATTAATAATAGAACATAATAATTCAGCAACCGGAAGTATTGCCAACTTTTTTTTAGAAAATTGTTTATTGTTAGGGTGGCAGCATTACTTAGTTGCACCAGTGAACCGACTTTCCTGTTATCAGTAGTGCTCCTTCTATATATAGCATTATTTTAAGTTTTTATTTGATATCGTATTTTTTTATTTTTAAAAATTTATTTATTTACTTTTATCGTTGTATCTTATAAATTTACCTAAGTTTTGCATTAAATTTGTTCGGGAAGTATGAATTAAGTGAAGTTAAAGTTTTTGATTACGTAATGCAATGGATCATAATAGTTCTATGATAAAAGTTTGACGATTTTAATAAATCGTCAGCTATAATTACTTTTTCCAAAATAAACTGCTTTTTTTGTGTTATGTTTGTATAATTGAATGCGTATTGTTTCATATTATAAAAATAATATGACACAGTATGCATTCATGACTTAAAAAAGTCAAGAATGTCATCTATTGAAAGACATTGGCATTTTCGAAAAAAAATGCTGTCTTTTGGTTGACAGACCCCAGACCCTGCGCTGTACTCTAATAGCAAGAAAGGCTTGAAGAATACATCAATGTCCAAGCGTCAAATATAGGCACTCAAATCATATTATAACTCTGCAATAATTGGATGAATTAAACAGATTGGAATGGAACGAAACGAACTCGAACAGATAAATATGCACAATGAGGGAAATAAAAGCGACGCGAGGTTTCAAATATTTACAACCAGTGTTGCCTTTTTATGATTTTATTTACGAAAAAGGTATTTTTTTATTCCGAGGTTGGCATAAAGTGGAGGGGGAAAGAGCGGGGTCGGTCTGAGCCAATAGAATTCTTTCCCTCACAGATTTTTGGCGGGGTGTCAATTGATTTTAGCCGTGTGTCGTATTATAGTTTAAATAACTTTTCTAGGTAATTAAAATACGTCTTAACGTGATACTGTGAAAGAGATATCTGTTGTTTATAAAATACATACAATAAGACTAATAATATTTTATGTAGATATGATAAAACAAAATAGAACGTAAATACACCGATAGCGTCCGATGTACACTGTACCGCGCACAGAATAATATTGGAAATAATGTCATATGTGAATCATGATATGTCATATGTAAATCATGATGTGTCATATGCGAATCATAATATGTCATATGTAAATCATGATATGTCATATGTAAATCATGATGTGTCATATGTGAATCATAATATGTCATATGTAAATCATGATATGTGATAGTTTGGAACTTTTTTTGAGAGATGAAGTGATTATTATGAAACACAACAAAATGAATGTTAATGGCTGTAAACATTATATTTTTAACATAACTATTAGTTTTTAGTCAACGATAATTAACTATTTCCTTGTCAATTAAAAACATTAATCTGAAAAATTCTTAAAAATTTACAAAGAAAAAGTAAAAATGAAAGTTCCAGAACGACTTTCACTTAATTTCCCCGACTTGGTTTGGTCGAAGGGTTTTTATCAAATACGAAGTGTAAGATTAGACCGGAGTCACGGGATCTGGGATTCCGCGTCGCCGCTCATTAAAATGTTATTTTTAGTTCAAAAAAGCTTAAACAGGAAAAAAGTTAATTTGGTTTTTAAGATTGTTTGACAACTTTATGAATTTTACACTCATTGGAATTTTCTTTAATACGAGCTACCTAGCTCTGATCTAAGTTACTGTGATATGACCAGGATAAAATAGTTTAGTGTATGGTGCTTAATAAACGCGCACAATTCCTTTGACATTACAAACCTGCTGCGTTCCAGGCAGCTACCAAGCTGGTTTTCCTCAAATCTCCGGACCCGCTTCACTCGTTTTCTACATGACAAACTATCCAAAGAAGAAAGTGGTTTGGCACGAGTGTATATATATATATATATATATATATATATATATATATATATATATATATATATATATATATATTATTGCGTGTGTGTATTTCTAGACACTTTCTTGTAAACACTCTATCATTCGAACGGATTAATATTTTTAATCAAAACTGCTAAAAAAAAAATCAATCTTTGGGAGGACAGGAACCCTTTTGAAAACCAGGTTTTTGTGACGGCATTAACCCGGTTCGCTGAGTCATTTTCAAAACTCATTTTCACAACATATTTCAAAAATCGGCAAAATTCAGGGATAATATTTTTTGCCTCGAAAAAGGTCAATGTTTATGTTTTTTGAGACGCTGAATTAAATGAAGTCTTGTTTTAAAGATGTTAATTTTTTAGATGTTTTAATGTCTGAAGTCAGTTGGTTAAAGAATTTTGGTGCTAAGTATACGAAATATCTTTGTATCTTTGTTGTCTTACACTGGGGTAATTTTATGATATTTAGGTCCCTTGATCTAGTGTTGTAAGAATGCTCAACAATTATCTTTTCTTTATTAAAATATTTAATTAAAACAATTTTTTTATAAAGCAGATCCAGGGTGTAGGACAGAGAAATCTGAGTATACTAGAGAACTCGAGTTCTTCAAGGTTTATGAAGGCAGATTTTGATATTTTTTTTGAACGCCTAAATTTAATTTAAATCTATTTTTGCCGCAGCACCATATGCTATCAGACCATAGTTTCTTATGGACTCGGTAAAACCATAATAAACCATTCTTAATGAAGACTTGTTTAAGAAGTTTCTTAAAATTTTATACCTAAAAATAGTTTTCCTGATTATTTTAGATAGATGAGAAATGTGATCCTTCCAGTTTAAATGCTTATCAATTCTAATTCCAAGATATTTTATATTATTTACTTTTTCCTTAGAATAATACTATATATAGAAGGAGCACAGGACCGTAACACAATGTAATTCCACTGATACATGAAAGCCGGTTGACTGGTGCAACTAAGTAATGCTGCCAACCTGACAACAAAACATTATTTTAAAATATGTGTCATAAATATTTATTAATGAAGAAAGATCGTAAGAACAAATATAATAATTTAAAACCTGCTGAGTATTTAATAAAACTGGTCTTTAGATGGCAAAAAGGGTGGCGAAATACAAAAATCTACATTTAGTTGACGAGGACTACTTTTTATATATAATTTTAATAAACACGTTAAACTACAATTTAAAATATTGTAATGCAGCGATATTTATTAGTTATTTTATGAATAATCAATCATTAATTAATAATAGAACATAATAATTTCAGCAACCGGAAGTATCGCCAACTTTAATTTAGAAAATTGTATATTGTAAGGGTGGCAGCATTACTAGTTGCCCAGTGAACCGGCTTTCGTGTTATCAGTAGTGCTCCTTCTCATATAGTATTATTCTATGACTTTTTCTATAGTAGGCTATGTAGTTTGTAAGTTATGAGAAGTAACTAGGTAACTATTCCTGTTATAGTATTATTATAGTATTATTTTATAGTTCATATCTATTATTTGTTTCTTAGCAGCTTATCCATGCTTATCAAGGGTGATGTAATTGATTTTTGACATATTTTTTGCATGTAGACATATAATTTAAAAAATCAGGTACGGGGTACGTCGGGACTTTTCCTCATCACATCGGATTACAGGTACTTTCGGAAGGGTGCAGGGCACTGGTGCTTTTACCCAAATATGTCAGGAGAGTAGGACAACTTCTTGACTTGCTTAAGATTAAGTGTGATATATGCTTATAATATTTCTGTAGTGTGTATTTGTATTTGCTTACTTGGCATAGATTTTAACAAGTAATTAACCCATCTACTGTTAGGGATATACATTCCCTAAATTCATAATTTTAAAGATTCTATCATTCTATGATTACCAGGATGACCAGGCAGTATGTAACAAATGACCTGGATATCCGGCATACAGCTGCTAATCATGGAAAAGTTTCTGTCAAATTTGCGACTGCAGTTGATTTGTTTTATGAAATTTCAGAGTAACAAAGTTTGGCGTGCCGCATCGTAGCGATATTAATGTTATAAAATTATTAGAAACTATAATTAGAATGACAGTGAAATCCTCAAGCGATATGGCATCGATTAAAATTAGAGACATTACGACCGTATCCTTCCGGCCGCACTCCCTCTAAATCGTACAATTCAAAATTGAAACAGATTGCGCAGTTCTCTGCTATCTTGAAATGATATTTCTTATTATATTAATATGATATATTATATTAAAAGGGGAGGAGGAGATGACCAGTGCAGTGATCCGTGGAGGCGATGATTACACCGCCATTAAAATACTGACGGTAGTGATAGGCTGCAGAGGGGTCACTAAGAAAGGTCATATATTAGCGTCCAGTCCACTGTTTGTTCCTCAAAATTCCTTTTTTCCTTCCCCTCTTTTTATTAGACACAAAGGGTCAACTCTATTTGGCTTTCCCAAGGGTCAAAATTAAAACAAGAGAATAAGGGCAAAGAGCAAAGGTCTATTGTTGACCATTGTATCTTTTCAACTTCAGCTGGCATCGCGTTAATCATTCCAAATAATAAAAACCACAATGGATTTCCAAAAATAATAAAAAAGGTTTAGTGGCCGATACTTCCTATAAATCTGACCGAGATTTTTCAACATCTGTAACATTTTTAGTCTTTTTATTAGTTCGAAAAAAATTGAAAAAGGTATAAAATCCAATGCAGTTTGAAATTCACCCTTTTTACTTATTTTAAGATTTTAAAATAATTTTCACACGTTCTAGTTTTAGGGCGATTTCTAATTCATTTTTGGTTCATGGACAACATTAAGGCATAAGTAAATCGAGTTATCTTCCTGACAGCAATAAATTATACGAGTCCTTCTTTAAATATGCAGACGATTTGGGTGCCAACCATGAGTCTGGAAATCCACAGAGTTTTTTTGCTTGAAAAGTTCAAAATGCTGCCAAGTATTACCGTTTTCTGTGATACATACACAGAGGCTGTGATACATACACTTTACTTTACTTTACACTTACTTTTCTGTGATACATGGAAACGTAGTTTTTACATTACATGAAGGTTACTGTAATCTTTTTTGAAACCTAAGTAAAACTTAAATAACCTTAAGTAGTAGCACTCTAAGAACTTAAGGTACCTAATCGTCAAACTCTAGGAGTTAAAATTTAAATTTTCTGACGATTCTATATTATTATGTGATTATGTTACTTTTAATAGTTTTATTTGTTAGTTTTGTACTTATCATTGTGTTAATGAAGCCAGAAGATGGTGACAAGGTTCGACAAAATATATAGTTTTTACCTTATTTTTTAAGTAATTACCATTCAATATTTCACTACTGAAAGTTAAGACTTTTTAAAAAATGTATTCATTATAAAGGGGTTCTATAAAATTAAATTTCCAGTAGAACAATTATATTATGATACAGGAGTCATGTAAGAAGACTGTCTTGTAACCCATTTGTATTGCTCGTATTTGCGCTTATCTAAGCCAATATCCTTCGAAACAATTTCCTTATAGAATGGTTTTACTTTATCTCATTTATACTGCCGTAGGAAGTAGGTTGTGATTGCACTACGTATTCCAATACTGAGATTTGGCCTAAACTCTCCGTTTCAGGCGTTTGACAGACCTTTCGGATGGTTCTTAAAAAGTTGTCTGTATAAGTTTAAATATTATCATCGTAACTCCGTATCGTATTTATCCTAGAGAGATGAAACTTGGCTGAAACATCCATCTTGAGGAGGTCAATTGAGTACTCGACAAAAATATTTTATAATGACAGTAATCGGTAGTAATCACTTAGCAGGGGCGTAACTTGGGTACTTTTTCAGAGGGGGCAATGTTTTGCGGGTTTAGCATACAAACTATTTATTAGTGGTAGAGAAGTAGTATTTTTTCCTTGATAAATTATGAACAGCGTTAAATTTAACTCATTCAAAAATGGTTACCAAGTTCTGAATAAAATTTTGGTGTATTTTCTTTTATTCCCCTACTACAATTTTTTTAAGGTATGTTTTAACGTAAGGCGTCATAAATCACCAGTCAACCTTTAGTAACCAATCTAACCACCAATACTACCACTTGTAGCCACTATAAACTGATAATAACCTTATTTTGAGTTTTGCATGTATTTCTGGTTATTGGTGGTTATTTTTAGTTAACGGAGGTTATTTTTAGTTAGTTGTGGTTATAATTGGTTAAAAAAGATTGTCATTGATTGAAAAAGCAACAAAAATGGTACCAAAATCAGACATTATGTTTTTGCTTGGGGGAGAGAAAAAAAGAAATGTGTGGTGGTGGGAGATTAATGCTAAAACAGATAACAAAAATAAAAAAATAATTGTGAAGTTATAAAAATTTTGATAAAAGTTAAGAAAAGAAAGAGATAAAAGCTTCTAAGAAAACTCAAAGAGTAGCGCCGCGGCCGCGCCGCCGCCTTTATTCATTATCAGTATGACACAGAATTCTACAGAACAAAACCTTTAAACCTTATTTTATCTGTTGTTTATGTGTCTACCGACACCGACTTCTTCTATACCAATTATACTATACCAAGTTATGCCCCTGTCACCTAGCATAACATAAAAAAATCATCAAATGCTAAAAACTATTTCGACCTATTTAAATATAGCACATTGGGGTGATTTATAAGACCAACCTATGTGTCATGTTTTATCTTATTATAAGCATTACTTCAATTGTTACCCAATAATTTGTCACTATTTTAAAAAAATTGTAAAAATTGATAAATATTTTAATTTATCAATTTTATCAATCTAAATTTATTTAGATTATAAACTATAATCTGTTGTAACATAGATGTAAATTATTTAAACTTATACATAAGTTCACTATTACATTATTTATATAGTTTATTTTGAAGTTTACCTGTTTTTTTGTAATTGGACCTTTGGTCTGTATATATAAATAAATAAAAAAAAAAAATTAAGTTTAAACTTGGTAAAAGTATCTCCCTTTACGTAATAAATATTTTAAGGTTGCTTTATTAATTGTATCCGTTACCGTTTCGAATGAATCTTTATTTAAGACTAATAACAATTGACAGAATAAATCATAATAAAGCTATATTTATTGCATCGCTTAGCTACAATAAATAATTATACTAAATAATATTAAGTATAAATAAGTAAGATTCGTTTCAATATAGCAAGTATATGCAATATTCTCAAAGATCATAAAAGTTAAGCAGCATCGAACGTGGTCAGTGGTTGATCAACATGACCTGGATGGTTGACCGCTTGGAATATAATGAGGACCAGCGGAGAATTAATATGGTGATTTTTATATTGTCAGGAGTAGCGAAGCGAGTCAAAAATATGGAGGATAACCTTAGCTAATCTTAGCTAAAATTTATGAGGTACCCCATACCCGACTATTTTATTGTCTTTAATTTATATTTTCTTGATGTTAAAAATAATTATTTACTTGAAACTTGTTATTTGTTTAAAAATTGATTGTTTTTTTATACAATTTTTCAGTTTTTAACACATTTATCATTTTTTTGTGATTTTTCTTGTTCATTTAAAATTTTATTGGTTTGTCTGTAAAAATTACATAAATATTTCATAATTATTGCGTAACGCCGTCAGCCCTCAAGACATCGAGTAGACACAGACAGACTCCAGATTAACTCAATCCCCTGTATGGCTTTACCATAAGGGATTTGTGCAAAAACCCCAGGCAGGACAAACTTGACGTAATAACCTTACGTGTTTCCAAGTGAACGCTCAGACTTCTAAATTAAATAAATATTTGCTTGGCTAGACACTGAGTTTTTCCAAAAAAAAACCTAATTAAAACTTCTGACCTCCCTATTATTTAGAGAAAATTGTCAATTAAATAATTTTTCCCAGAAAGTCTTAAAAGTTGTTATTTTTTCTTATTTTATTTGCTATCAATCTAGATTCAGTCAAATGGTACAAATTGTTTTGTTGGACTGATATTCAAACTTTTTATACGGATTTTGTACTTATTTTAGTGTTTTATTTAATTTTCTTTATTATTTTAATTATTAATTACTTATCTAACTTTTTCACTATACACTACAGGACAACCTGACATTAAATCTCTAATACATAAAAAATACATTTTTTTATGTCCTCAACAAAACGATATGAGGGGGTTAAAATAGTTTCGAGATGCTTCCAGTAATAGATGGTACGAAAATGACCGCTAGACTTAGCGAGAGCACTTTCGTGCCCCCATATTGCATGATTGAATGGTAACGTTGAGTATGTGTAAGTAAATAAAATAAATCAGAACATAAATTTAATGATATTTTAATTATTACAATAATAAATTAATAATAAATATATAAATCAATACAAGTTAAATAAATAAATTTGTACAAATCTTTTCTTAAAAACTAAATTCCTTTCGATTATAATTTAAGGACGAATCATGTTTATGAATACAAGGATAAATATTAAGGCTCAGAAATGAAATGTGTTTGACTCATGTCTCGAGTTATTTAGAGCTCACTTCTCCACTCTAAATGGGGTCATATTGTACAACATTAGGGTTTTGGGGCAACATGGCTTGACTTTTCTTAGTCTAGTGGAAATCCCTAGCATTCTTTCACTGCCTGTTAGTATAGTTTAACGTCACTGCCTGTTAGTATAGTCTAACGTCACTGCCTGTTAGTATAGTTTAACGTCACTGCTTGTTAGAATAGTCTAACGTCACTGCCTGTTAGTATAGTCTGACGTCACTGCTAGACGTCACTGCTTGTTAGAATAACGTCACTGCCTGTTAGTATAGTTAACGTCACTGCTTGTTAGAATAGTCTAACGTCACTGCCTGTTAGTATAGTCTAACGTCACTGCTTGTTAGATAGTCTAACGTCACTGCCTTTAGTATAGTCTGACGTCACTGCTTGTTAGAATAGTCCAACGTCACTGCCTGTTAGTAAGTCTAACGTCACTGCCTGTTAGATAGTCTACGTCATAGTAGTCTAACGTCACAGTCCGTCACTGCCTGTTAGTATAGTCTAACGTCACTGCTTGTTAGAATAGTCTAACGTCACTGCCTGTTAGTATAGTCTAACGTCATTGCCTGTTAGTATAGTTTAACGTAACTGCTTGTTAGTATAGTCTAACGTCACTGCCTGTTAGTATAGTCTGACGTCACTGCCTGTTAGTATAGTCTAACGTCACTGCCTGTTAGTATAGTCTAACGTCACTGCCTGTTAGTATAGTCTGACGTCACTGCCTGTTAGTATAATCTGATGTCACTGCCTGTTAGTATAGTTTAACGTCATTGCCTGTTAGTATAGTTTAACGTAACTGCTGTTAGTATAGTTACGTCACCTGTTAGTATAGTCTGACGTCACTGCCTGTTAGTATAGTTTAACGTCATTGCCTGTTAGTATAGTTTAACGTCACTGCCTGTTAGTATAGTTTAACGTAACTGCTTGTTAGTATAGTCTAACGTCACTGCCTTTTATAAACGTTTTTACAGATTGTCATTGAAATTTATATAGATCTAATGTTGTACAACCCATAACAGGTTGATTAGGTTCTGTCTTTACGCCTTTTTCGTTAATAGTTTCGGTGTATTTTCCCCCATTTTTTATATCGTGAAAATCTTATTTTGTTTCCACAAAATTATTTTAGTTAAACCAAAAACGTTAATGTAGTTTAAAAGATCAAAATCAATCAGAGACTATACTGGTTTAGCTTATTGGTTACGGTTATAGTTACGGTTGTACTGATCATGTTGGTCAACCTGCTGATACTGGACACAGACACACCTGTAGTGTTTCCTGTCCACACTCTGTTCGCACAGCGACGCATGGAAGTATTTGACGTAGCCGCATCGCACTTCGCACCCGCGAGAACCGTGGAGTCGCCCGTATGTATTCAACAGGTGCTCGTTGACGTCACCATTCTGACAGTGGAATATTGACGAGTAATCGCCAGGAAGAGTGATCTTGTTCTTATGTAAAATTTCATTTTGACTCCAGCAGAGAGGTGTTAGAAATAATAATACAATAGGTATTCTGCATAACATTGTCTCTAGAATGTTTATTTAGATGAGTTCTGAAAATTCTTTATATTCAAATTATTACCTGAGAAGATATTTCAAATTTCCTATAAGGTATTACGGATGTATTTAAAAAGAAAAGTTATTCCTCTCCACAAGCCTTACTAATTTCAGTTATTCTGAAATAAAAAGAAATTTACTCCTTAAGTACATATTTAAAAGTAGCAAAAAATACGTATATATATATATATATATATATATATATATATATATAATATATATATATATATATATATATATATATATATTATATTTCTTATATAGGTCGGCATTAATGCCAAATTCCAAACTGATCAACTTATTTTTCCGCCTTTTTTAACTTCTCAAAATTTTTGCAATGTATTTTTTTCAGGCCAAAAACAATTTTTCCGGACAGCACAACTAGATCTAAAGATTGAATTTCGAACCAAGTTTCAACTGTCCAGCATAAATTTACTGTGAGATAATGATGATAACAGACACACACATACAGACAAACGAATTTTTGAAAACCACTTACGAGGTCTTAAAAACACCTGTACACTTCTTATCTAAATAAAAAAATTATTACATAAAATTAGTAATTCTGATATAAAATCCCCAAGTGGTATTTAAGCACGGCTTGGGATGCGATGATTCTCAAGCCGTGCTTTACGATTGCTTGGTAAGTTCCTTGTTTCAGTTGATAATCAGAAATGGAAATCTTATATCGTGTATTGACTTTTAATGAGAATAAAATAACAAATTAGGCCATAAATAGGACAATACTTTGGCAAAATACCAACATTTAGAATTACTTTAGCACAAATCTACACTTTTGCGTTGATTATAGAAATATTCTTTCTTATGTTACAAATATTTATTGATTAATATCATGCAAATATATTTGCATAGCTTCCAACACAATTTTTCAAGATATAATAAAATAAAAAAAACAAGTATGTGTCATGCAAAAAACTGATGCTTAAGGTAAAATTGGTCCTTAAAATTGGTAATTGCTGACACTTGATTAAAGGCTCCCCGCACTCTAAAGTAAGGGCCTAAAGAGCTCCTAGATTTTATAGAGTCAAGATATTTATAACAGTAACTACTTTACAATACAATGATTTCCCGGATAGTATAACGAGATCTGAAGAAGCTTATGATAACAATACAAGCATAACACGAGCTTATGACACGAGCTTATGTGTTTATAACACAAGCTTAAGTAACACGAGCTTATTATAACACGAGCTATTAGTGTTTAGTCCCTAACACGAGCTTATGACATCGCACAGAGTGTTTAGGTCCTAACACGAGCTTATGACATCGCACAGAGTGTTTAGACGAGCTTATGACATCGCACAGAGTGTTTAGTCCCTAACACGAGCTTATGACATCGCACAGAGTGTTTAGTCCCTAACACGAGCTTATGACATCGCACAGAGTGTTTAGCGCTTATGAATCGGCAGTGTGTTTAGTCCCTAACACCAGCTTATGACATCGCACAGAGTGTTTAGTCCCTAACACGAGCTTATGACATCGCACGTTTAGTCCCTAACACGAGCTTATGACATCGCACAGAGTGTTTAGTCCCTAACACGAGCTTAGTACAGAGTGTTTAGTCCCTAACACGAGCTTATGACATCGCACAGAGTGTTTAGTCCCTAACACGAGCTTATGACATCGCACAGTGTGTTTAGTCCCTAAAACGAGCTTATGACATCGCACAGAGGTTTAGTCCCTAACACGAGCTTATGACATCGCACAGTGTGTTTAGTTCCTAAAACGAGCTAATGACAATGCACAGTGTATTTAGTCCCTAACACGAGCTTATGACATCGCACAGAGTGTTTAGTCCCTAACACGAGCTTATGACATCGTACAGAGTGTTTAGTCCCTAACACGAGCTTATGACATCACACAGAGTGTTTAGTCCCTAACACGAGCTTATGACATCGCACAGAGTGTTTAGTCCCTAACACGAGCTTATGACATCGTACAGAGTGTTTAGTCCCTAACACGAGCTTATGACATCGCGCAGTGGTTTTACTCACTGGCTCAAGTTAATGACTTTGTATTTAGCAAAATCTACCTACTTCATTTGCTGTCACACGGCTGGAACCAAGTTAACACAACTGGCTACAAAAACAAACTAAAACTATTAACTTTAAAATCAACTACACTTGTTATAAACAAAATAAAACACACTAAAATAAAAATCTTAATTTAAAAAAAAACACAAGAGAAATAACTGAGTCAAATAGTGTTATCAGTGTTGTTTTATCAGGACTCCCACAGTGACCTCACGTTACGAAATTAACGTCAATTATGACGACGCTACAAAAATAAATATGTCAAATAATACTAGTTGAACTATCTATTAAAAAAAGTTGAAACTAAGACGTAGCTGTCAACTGTTATTAAGAATAACGCTCTGTTAAAATGCGGATTTCAATTGGCTCTCTACTGGTTAGGACTGGTTAGGTAATTTTGGATTATTTTTTCCGTTTATAATGCAGAGTTATCATTATATTTCTTCCTAATAGAATAGTTTACAGATTTCTATCTACGACTTGTTTACGTTCATTCATAGTTTTATCTCAATCAGGCTCAAAAGCCTTAGTTTTTTTAGCCTCTTAGCTCAAAATAGTTATTTATACACCTAGTGAATAATGACCCCCATTATAACCCTGGTCACTGTAATGATTCCTAAGGCTGAAAGCCAAAGGAATCATGATTTATAAATCATGAATTATTTATTTTAATCCCGAGGCTTTAGCCGAGGGATTAATTACAATTAGCTCCTGAGGCTTGCCGAGGCTTGCCGCCATTTTTTTTTAATAGTTTGTGTAGACTTAGCAAAGGACTTATTAATATATATAAGACTAATATTGTATGAGCCAATTTTTAGAACAATGTTTCTATGTTCATTCTCCTTATTATTTATCTGATTCATTATGATTATTAGCAACTTTTCGTTTGTTTATAAAAGTCATCGTTTATATACGTTTTATCTTACCTACTACCTTTATTTAAACAAAGTAAATGAACAAAAAAAAATTCGATGACACAAAATTGACAACTTATGGTAAAAAATTAAAACAAGCCGTAGATATCAGGGTTGCAAACTATTTTTTTAAAATGATTTTATAAAGTTTTTTGTAAAAAATAATAATATTTGTATTAATAATTATACCGTAATATATTGTGATATTATTAAAAATATGTATAAAAAACAAGCTCAAAGAATCATTGCTGACAAAGTGAAAAACACTAAAATTTACTTAATAACCTGCAACATAATAACCTCAAATAGTTTCATTTCTCCTCCTAGGGAGTTTTGACTTTTTTACCATTATATTTAAATGTACCATAACTCCCTATATAGGAGGTTTTGTATTACCAAGCCATTTTCCCGTACTGTTTTTAAATATTTTGTTGACAGTGTAGGCAAAATGACATTTTGCAGCTTAAAAACAGTTCGATAATGAGCAATTTTGTAGCCGTAAGTAGATAATAGTATATTATGCTACTAGGCAGCAAAATGGAATTTTGCAGACGAGTTTTATAAATTTGCCCCCGAGCCGAAGGCGAGGGTGGGCTATGGAAATTACCTGCAGAGGCGTAAGCCGAGGCAGGTAATTAACCATTTGACAGACGAGGCGAAGCCGAGGCTGGCAAATGGCGAATTACTGCAGAGGCGTAAGCCGAGGCAGGTAATTAATTGCACGAGTCTGCAATGTTTCCTTTGCTGCATAGTAGCATATACTATTTTATCTACTAACGGCAGAAAAATACACAAGAGATTATTTTAAATACTTGCTGCGAGATTTTACAGGCAGTAAAGACTGCTTTGAAGTAGATGCAACGCTGACAATATCAGGTGGAGAGTGGTCCAATAACTCGTCAATGTCAACAATGTTTGTATCTTTATTCACTTCACTGTTGTTCTCACTCATTATGTTTTAGTAACTTAACTTTAGTTTTTGATAACGTTCTATTTTTGTAACTTTATATACTTAAACTAAAATAACAACATGAAATACAAAATCTAACGACTTAACATTAAAAATCTGTCGATTCATAAACAGCTGGTAAATATTTAATTTAATGCCAAAATTATCAGTGTTGCCAATTTGTTTCCAAAACATTGTATATTATTAGATAAACAAATGTTAAATGTTAAACATTTAATAATAATATCGTAATTTTAAGTAACAATAAAGAAAGTTACATACTAGAAACAAACTAGAATAAATCATAGTTTACAAAATAAAACAATACCGAAATTCACGCAATAATTTGTAAAATAATAACCTCCGCTCATTCATTTTCCCGCCTAGGGAGTTTTGACTTGTTCCCATGTTATTTAAATGAGCCATAACTCCCTAGTACATTTTTCATTACCAAACATTTTGCGTACTGTTTTGAAACATTTTGCGTACTGTTTTAAAATATTTTCCGTATTGTTTGACAGTGTAGGTAAAATGACATTTTGCAGCTTAAAAATAGTCCAGTAATGGCTAATTTTGCTGCCGTGAGTAGATAAAATATATTAACGCTATTATTTAGGAATTTTTAAAAACAAATCACAAAAAAGGATTAAGGCATTCAAGGAAAATTCATTTCTATTCTTGCTGAAATTTAAAGTATTTCAATCGTAAATACGTGATGTTTTCAGAAAAGCAAGGAACCCAACTCTCAAGTTTTTAGCCTTTTGAAAGTTTTGTAGACTTTACAGAGTAAAGTTTTTTATTGTTGCTCAAGTTTGGGTTGGTAAGTTTGTTTAAACTATCTCATGGTAATTATCTGGAGAACTGAAGAAAGATAAGGAAAGAGCACAGGGAAGTAAACAAAACAAGTCTACAGAGTTTGCAGACAGTGTTGCCCAATAGTTACCATCTTTATTTCCTCTCAGGATTTTTTTCTCATCTGAAGAGAGAGTTACCGCCAAGGTTAGGTCCGGGTATTGACGAAGGACCCCCGTCCCCTATATATATCTGTTTTTTTCTCCTTTTTTTCCAGTGTGTCAGTGTTGTGTGTCCTTTATAAGAGAACATTTTTTTCCTTTTCTGCTCATGTGAGGGGGTATCCATGGTTACAAGAACTACCCCTTTTCTTCTTTATCCTTAAAAAAAACTCCAATCACATACCTCCTTGCCCCCTGAAAACTCCGCCTCCACCCTATCTATGCTTTGGTTTTTTCTCCGAACAAGTAAAGAATTTTCATCCCCCTAAAAGAGTCTATTGATTTTCCCCGGCTCCCCTTGAAAAAGTACTCCCCTATCTAAGACGAAGAAAAAAAATGGGGGTGAGTTTCATATCTTACCCTTAAAGTACTTCTAGAAAAACTCCTTGAAAATTTTATGCTTTTTTTCTCTTACCTTCTTCTCTTAAATTAATATAAGCGAGAGAGGGTATGTAGTCGGCCACCACATATCATCCCTGGGAGAGACCGGGGTCCTCATGTATTATTAAAACGTCCGAAAATCGTCCTCCCCTTGGTTTCTATCTTATTACCAAAGAACGGCAACAGGCAGAGAATACGATACTTTGTTCTCAGACAATATTGCTCCCAACAATAGGAAATTATATAGAAAACCAGGAAAACTGCATAGAAAAAAGAAAACTTGAAAATAAAAACAAGAGAAACTTTTAAAATAATTACTTCGCAGTATAAACTTTTTAAGTCTATTACACTTTTAAAGATAACTTTGTTTCATTAAATCAAACATGAAATTTAAATGCAGGCCTTGGCCCCATAGCCACGACGCGGCTTCGGTGCTTTGCGCATCGGCCGCCTGCAGAGTCACCCTCTTAGCGTCTCTGTTGCCTCTTTGCAGTCACACTAATGCTGTTTCGTATTATTGCTTTTCCATATTTATACTGTAGGAATATAGGAAAGTTATGGTGTTTGCGAAAAAAAATCCGAAATCGAGTTGTCACCGGAATTATCCATTTTAGGTGTTTAAGGCCTCCTGAGCGGTTTTCACAAAGTTGTCTGTCTGTATATGTGTGCGTGAATGTCTGCTATCGTAGCTCCTAGTGTAGTCTTTATATGACGTCATTAACCCACAATAATGACTCAAAAAATTCAGAAATTTCATAAAACTCGGAAAAATGATACAATCAGATTGAGATTTGGCACGCATGTAGTCATGTATAAGACTAACATTTGTGCCAAGTTTCATCTTATTATCAGGTTTAGTTCATAAAATAGGAAATCAATCTAATTAAGTTGAAATTTGATACCAGTAGGTATTATATCTTTACGTAATAAAATATTGTATGTTTCCTGGTAATTTACTAACTTTATGTATTAAATCTACTCCGAACCGGTTTGATTTGATTCAGTTCATTTAACCGCCATTTTTTTTCAATAGTTTGTGTAGACTTAGCAAAGGACTTATTAATATATATAAGACTAATATTGTATGAGCCAATTTTTATCGCATTATCAGCATTACTTTAATTTTTATCAAATGATTTGTGTACGTTTTTAATAAAATTGTAAACAATCAGAAGCAATCCAATTGAGTTGAAATTCGGCTTTGTTTCGTTCTGTGATTTTATTGGATCATAAAAGTTAAGCAGCATTTTGCGAGTTCAGTGTTTTATGGGTGACCCTTGAGAACGAAGTGGATGCATTCACTATCTAAAGACGAGCGAAGCAAGTCTGAAGATATGGTACAGTATGAATTTGGCGATTGTATATTCTGAGGATGAGCGAAGCGAGTCCGAAGAAGGGAGGATGAGCGTAGCGAATCTGAAGAAGGGAGGATGAGCGTAGCGAATCCGATTTAATAAGGAAAAGTTCCGAGGTACCCCGTATCCGATTTATTATTTTGAATTTATTATAATTTCGTCAGTGAAGTATTGCCACGCAGAATAGGTAATAAATGATTACATTTTAAATCCATCCTCTCGGCAGCAGTTGTCCATGTAAGGCAGAACTAGACTCTATAACCTCCCCCCCCCCTCTATTAAATACGTACGGACATAAAATGTAAAATCAACTAAATCAAAATGTAAAGTAGAACGTAAGTCAAAGATTTGACTGAAAACAAATGACGATAATAAATCCTTAGAAAAACATAAATCAGACCAACTAAAGAATTAATAATGCTAGGTATCAAGTAAAGAATAATAAGACGTTGAAATAAGTAGGGCTGAGTGTTGGTGAGGTGGCGAGGGCCTTAACAAGCAAAAAACAGTGACTTCCTCAGTGTCAGGGGTCTCGTTAGTTTTGACATTCTCACCTCATATGATTAATTAGTTTCAAACCTGAGTGAGAACTCGACATACGATCTGCTTGTTTACATTATCTCCAGCCAATAAAATTAACTCCGGTTTCCATTTCTTGCAAAAATGCTTTCATTTCGTAACTTCCAATCATTTACTTTAGGTGATGGCAGACAGTCAGCAATGGCATTGTCTCGGACCTGAATGAAAGTTATATATAGTTTTAGTGATAGTAATAGTGATAGTAATATAGGGGAGTGGTAGTAACTACCAGGCAAGTAGGCCACGTTGTTGGGCCCTTTTTGCCAGCTCCCTAAGATAGTGTTCTACTCCATTTAATTTCAAGTGTAGGTATATTTCATCTAATCTAGACAGAAGAGCCGTGAACTTCTATGGTTCCTCTTATGCTTTTTCAAGCAATCATACATATTTTCACTGACTCTTATGTCTAGTGAAAACTAGGAACAACACGTGCTCTCACTGTTTAACCAAACCTCCACACACTTTAAACTACAAGGCAGAAACAGTGTAGTATTATAATGAATCTACAATGAGGGTCCTAAATTTTGCCTATACCCAGTTTCATTTAGGGTAAGGGATCATTAACGAGTACCTGACAACGCACAGGCTCGAGACCACCGGCTTTACGTCGCTTCTGAAGGACGTGGTACGAAGAATTTTTATCCCTCTCATAAAAATCCTTAAGGCCCGTGCTGGGATTGAACCCATGACTGAAGTCCATTCGTTCTGTGTATTTGCCGCGTGTAATGGCTTCGAATTTTTAGGTAAAATAGCAAGAGCTTAAGAGGGCTTGCCAGCTCAGGTCATAATGGTCCATTATTCATTATAGGTAATCATTCTAGTCTACAGTTGCATTTTTAAAGACAAATTCAGCATGTTAAGTCGATGAAATTATATGATATAGTTTAATCTATATTTGTTTACAGCTTAATTTCAGTTAGTTCTGCGTTGAATATCAATTTCTTTCGTCAATATATTTGCATTGTCACATTGTTTGAGTATTTTTGATTTACCGTAGGCAAGTTGTAAGTATTAAGCATTGCAGATAAAAGAATTGGATCTTTATGAAGTTCCGATGCTACTTAAACTACTATGACACCTGTTTAGAAGTGCTCTTGTCATATTTCATAATGATTTTACTACAACAAGATTCACGGCTTCACTGAAAGTGAAGGGTTATTGAAATTACTGACATTGATTTCAAGCATGCTCACTTCAATATTCACTACTTTTAAATACTAGTTTGTCTTCGAAGAAAATCTATTTACATAAAAGGTTATGATAACTGGAAGAGAAACACGCAACAGGTGTGTCTTCCTTAAGAAACAACATTGATCCGCAGTGTCAACTATGTAACATTTGCCCTTAATATTAATAACCCTTCAGAAACCAACTAGTTGGTTCTTTTAACAAAAAAAAAAAATCTTGTAACTCCGCCACAACTTCCGGAGGAAAGTGCGCAAGAAGTTGTCGGAAATCACAGTTTTCCATTATGTTTTGAAAACTTTTTACTAACAAGCTACAAACTCCGACAACCCGGACCCGATTAATTGTTTGTTGCTTCTTTTAACTAGATCGAACCTTTTAAAAATTATTTCCTTAATAGTTTGCTAGCAATACTTGGGAACCCGGATAGAAGCAAGAATCACTTAAGAACGGATAAAAAACTTTTCTATACATTGTTCATGTAATGGAGCAGCTTGTCTATTTCTCACGCTGTTTTATCTCCAACTTTTCATAAAATAGAGCAAGTAAGGAAGCAATAATTAACAAGTCAGAGCAAAAGTTTGCAATTATTTGTATTAGTATTCCACATTGTGAACATTTAAAGACATAGTTTTTAAATATTTTTAAAACCATATTTTAAATTAAGATTTTTCTCCCCAACCTCTTAATTGGAGGAAGAAAAATTGCATCAGCAAAGAACGTAAGACCTACAAAGGACCGTTCTTATCATCAATTTCCTTCGGTTGCAGCTCCTACAGAGGCCAAAAATCAAGAAAATTTTTGTCAAAATGTCAAATGTCAAAATTTATGAGTTTATGGATGTACACATTTATTGTAAACACGAGACAGCTCAAACTGCTGATCCCATTTCAATGAAACTTAGCACAAAACCCAGATCTTATGTAAAAGAGAATAGATTAGATTTTAGGATTAATCCTACAAGGTGAAAATATGACGTCACTTTAAACATTAAAAAAATCATAAACTAGAAATGTGTTGCATCAAGAACTCACACAAGATGAAAACTTGGGTAACAAAATAATCCCTGCTTCATCCATTATAAAGATTTTTCTCTAAATCTTGATGATGGTAAATAATTAAAAATAATTTGCTTTAAAATATAAAATAGAAAACTTTAGTCAAGAATATAATGTTTATAATATTAGAATAAGTTTAGTTAAGAGATAAAGTGTTTATAATATTAGAATAAGTTAAGTAAAGGGATATAGTGTTTATAATGTTAGAATAAGTTTACTAAAGAGATATAGTGTTTATAATATTAGAATAAGTTTAGTAAAGGGATATGTTTATAATATTAGAATAAGTTTAGTTATAGGATATAGTGTTTATAATATTAGAATAAGTTTAGCAAAGAGATACAGTGTTTATAATATTAGAATTAGTTTAGTTAAGAGATATAGTGTTTATAAATTAGGAAATTAAATAAATTAATTAATCAAAAATTCTGGCGCGGTGGTCCGCTGTCGGTCGAATTTCCTTTGGATACGTGTTTCCGTGCTTAGCAACAAGTTTGGAATGATAATTTTTATAGTTTTTTACATTATATAAGTTTACAACTACTAAATAAATAATTCCTGCGCGGTGGTCCGCTGTCTGGCGAATTTAATTTAGAATGCGTGTTTCTGTGCTTAACAACCTATTTCTTGCTTAAGGTTCCGGTTCATACTTTAGACTAACCGTTACTCAATTGTGAAGCACTGCTCGTAACTCATTTTGTCTGTATTTTCCAAAGGAAAAGCGCACAATTATCCAGTTGGTAATACAAAACTATGCCTCTAAAATTATAATTATTAAAATTATTATAACTATCGCACTACTATATGCACTAGTTTAAAGCTAAGTTACTTATCTTTTATCTTAATCAGCTATCTTAAAAGGTTAGCGATCTTCTTTGAAAAATACAGACAAAATGAGTTTACGAGCAGTGCTTCACAATTGAGTAACTGCTTATATTAGGTTCCATAGCATGAACGGAACCTTAAGCAAGAAATGGGTTGTTAAGCACGGAACACGCATTCTATAATTCGCCGAAGATTTTTATCTATGTGACCTTCCTGCTCATTTGTACCACCTTTCAGACTTAGTTGCTTACTCCCAGACTTATGTTACTTAGATTATGACACTCCCTATTTTGCTTTGAGTTACTCCCTTAGACAGATCAGACTATAGTTACCCTATTTTGCTACTCCCTTGGCAGATCACTATAGTTACTCCTATACTCCCCTTGACTATAGTTATCCTATTTGCTTATCCATTAGACAGATCAGACTATAGTTACTCCTATTTGAACTCTTAGACCTATAGTTACTCCCTATTTTGCTTTTCCCCTTAGCGATCAGCAGTTACTCCCATATTTGCTTACTCCCCTTTTTGTACTTATTTGCTTACCCTTAGACAGATCAGATATAGTTATCCCTATTTTGCTTACTCCCTTAGACAGATCAGAGTTACTCCCAGTTATCCCCACAGATAGTTCTCCTTTTTGCTTTCCCTGACTATAGTTACTCCCTATTTTGCTTACTCCCCTTAGACAGATCAGACTATAGTTACTCCCTATTTTGCTTACTCCCCTTAGACAGATCAGACTATAGTTACTCCCTATTTTGCTTACCCTTCAGACAGATCAGACTTGTTACTCCCTATTTTGCTCCCTTAGACGATCAGACTATAGTTACTCCCTATTTTGCTTACTCCACTTAGACAGATCAGACTATAGTTACTCCCTATTTTGCTTACTCCCCTTAGACAGATCAGACTTATTACTCTATAGTTATCCTATTTTGCTTTCCCCTTAGACAGCTATTACTCCCTCTTATAGTTTCCTTTTTGCTTACTCCCCTTAGACAGAACTATTGTTATCCCTATTTTGTAGACAGATAGACTATAGTTACCTATTTTGCTTACTCCCCTTAGACAGATCAGACTATAGTTACTCCCTATTTTGCTTACTCCCCTTAGACCAGCTTACTTAGACAGATTAGTACTCCCTTTTTGCTTATAGACAGATCAGCTATGTTACTCCCTATTTTGTTACTCCCCTTAGACAGATCAGACTATAGTTACTCCTATTTTGCTTACTCCCTTAGACAGATCAGATTCCTATTTTGCTTACTCCCCTTAGACAGTCAGACTATAGTTTACTCCCTATTTTGCTTACTCCCTTTCAGACTCCCTATTTTGCTTTCCCACTAAGTTACTCCCTATTTTGCTTACTCCCCTTAGACAGATCAGACCTCCCTATTTTGCTTACTCCACTTACTTTTATTTATTTCATTCCTAATCTTAAATATCTTAAAATATTTACTTGTGGTCACCCAACCAGGCACTGAACACACTTAATGCTGCTTAACTTTTATAATCCAACAAAAATCATAGATGAACTTGTTGTATTGAAAAGAAACTTGTTTCACTTATTTATTAGGTAAAGGTATACTCTAGTACCATATTTTTTAATAATAATAATAATAATGCCCGTTTTAGGGCCTTTTGGCCCTAAAACGTACCAAATTTTAATTGAATTAATAAAATTTCCGTTTTCTTAATTTTTTTAAAGAACTTATACAAGTCATTCAATAAAACTTGAACTAATGCTGATAATGAGATGAAACTTTGCACCTATGTCGTGCTTATCATCACCTATGGGTATATGCGTGTTAAATCTCAATCCGTTCGCATCATTTTTCCACGTTTAATGAAGTTACGAAATTTTTGCTGTTATTTTTGCTGGTTAATGACGTCATAAAAAAAGTTTTTCCGGATAGCACAACTACACTATAGACTGATTTTTGTACAAAGTTTCAACTCTCTAGCATAAATGAAAACCATTTAGGATACCTTGAAAACACCTGAAACGGATAATTCCGGTTTCAACCTGGTTTTGAATTTTTACAATTTTTAACCTTTACAATAAATAAATAAATAAAAAATAAAAAAAATAAGAGTGATTCGTTTAAGATTTGTATGCAGTGTAAAATAAAACTTACAATAAACGAGATATAGACCTAAAAAAATACTGTTATCACATGGGATAACAATGGTTTCCAGCCAGAACTTTATTTTACTAATATAACTGTGAAACGGTTTGATGATTTAAAAAAAAAAACATTTTAAAAATGGTTTTTGGTCAAAAATATTAGTCAGGAAAGCTCCTATTTAGGGGCTGTGTTGCGGGTTTCACCCATTTGTTTCGGCTAACTTCTTTGTTTTAAGAGTTCGGTATAGGGAAGTTTTTCTCATTTGCATAGGCTCTGAGAAAGAAATAATGAAAAGAATAATTAAATAATGTTGTTTATAAAACTCGGTTGTATCAAATCATAGAAACTTAATTTCTTCCGTTGGTACGATCCCACCAAGTCATATAAAGATTTTGTGAATACAATTTAGCAAAATAAACCAGGATTTTTTTTTAGGACACGGGGAGGTTTTTCGGGGAACTTGAAAGTTGTGCTCTCTCCCGCCCCTCCGGCCAACCAACCACATTTTCTTCCAAATAAGGTGTCATTATTCACAATTTTATACTAGGAATACAGAGAGGCATAGAAAGTTTACATTATGGAACAGCTGTTAGGGGGAAAAGTATGAATTAACTAAAACCCTTAGACCTTGGTATAGTGTGAAAACTTAACAACATAGGGGTGGGTTAGTTCCACTAGGGTAAAAGCTATGAGCTCCTACGTCGTTCTATATGTCTGGTTTTGAATGAGTTGGAGCCTTTCATGTTACGCCTTCTATGTTGTTACGCCAGGCCAACATGTTGAGCATGTTACATCTAGTCGTAACATAGCGTGAGATAAAGATACAAACATGGAGCAGTCCTTCTCTACCCACAACATCAACTCCGTCACTAAGTACAAACTTCCATCGCATCAGCACCAAGCTCTCACCCGCTCTTCTCCCCAATAAATTACTTCATTTTTAAAATCCTTTATTAAATTATTATTATACACAACAAAAATCGGATACGAGGTACCTCGGGACGTTCCTTTACCTCATCGAATTCGCAACGCTCATTCTGACTGCTTTAGACTCGCTTTGCTCGACCTCAAAATATAAAAAATAAATCTCGCGCGAGGACTCGCTTCGCTTTAGGCGCGGATACAAGGGGGAGGGGCGAAGGAGGCGATCGCCCCTCCCAAGATCCAAAAAATGGCGGAAATATTAAAGAAAATAAAGTACCTTAAGCGGCCCGGTTAATTTTGTTTAATTTTAATTAAAAAGAGCAAAATTTTCTTAAAGTCGCTTCGCTCGCATGATTTGTAATTTAATAATTTTAAAAAAGTACTATTTGGTATAATTCAGACTGAAAATATTTCATGAATTATCTCCTGCAATGGGTCACCTCAGGAAAGAAATATTATATACTCACACCTGTTACAAGATATGTCAAAATTTAGCTCGATGGTAGATGGCCCCCTTAGCTTGAGTTTTGGGAACCCCTGACGTAATTTTTGACATGATACCATTTAAGTTATTTAACTTGAGTGTTTAGTAGGGCTAAGGGGTTGATCGACTCTGCCAGAAGTTTCATACCTTGCTATCCATGTTGGAAATAAGTCGACCCGTAGCCTATTATAGAAATCTATTGAGTTATTCTAAGCCCTCAATTATCGCTCCTCCCTAGAATTTGGCCTGGATCCGCGCCTGCTTCGCATGTTCTCAGACAGTAAATGTCGCCGCGGTAACAGCCATTTTTAATTTTTACGTGACAGATGAAGACATAAAATTTGATTTAAAGTATTGAAAGGATATTTCACAAGTAAAGAAGAGCCGCCAAGGCCGAATTTAGCGTATTTTTCTAAATGAAACTGGCTAATAGCAAAAGAAACAAATTGATAAGTGCATTTAAACATTTTTAGGGAACTGCTATATAGATTGAGAAGAATATCATAACACCTGGAGCTATAACTTGACACAGAAGTTAAGTTGATCTATTGTTTAGGTCTACAAGTTGCATTTTTTATACTTCAGTTTCTTTCTGTTAAAAAATCTCAATAAAAGTTGTAACTACAGTATGTATGCTTCAGCGACTAAAATATTTTTCAATATTACCGGCAAGCAGAATCTTGCAAATTCTTTGTTCCATCATTAAAGCTCTGTTACGTTTTATGTTAGGCCGCCTCAGTGGCCGAGGTCGTTAAGGCGTTAGTCATTACACTGACCTTTGACACCCACGGAGGTCTGGGGTTCGCATCCCAGGTTACGCTCTCAGTTTATAGAAGATTATTGTTCAGATAAATTATCGCCAGTTTTGGAATACACTTTGAGCGCAAAGGTTGCTATTAACACCCAAGGTGGTTCCCGCAGGGGTTATCCCTGATGAGCCGCAAGCCTCTAAACGGGCATTATTATTATACGTTTATGGTTCTGCAGAGGTTTCGTAACTATAATGTTTTGCATCAAGGACTCACGTCAGAAGAATACATCAAACTAATATGTTTAACAATAGACTCGCCTAGCTCGCTAGATATAGTAATTAGGGAAAATTCGCACGCTTGTTTTCTAAAGTATAAATTTAAAAAAGTGCTCGCTTCGTTTGCAAAGATGCATTTTTTATTTAAGACACATTTTAATAAGGCTCACCGGATTACGTAACTTAAGAATTTTACACAGTAAAAAGGCTTGCTTCGCTCGCTAGATTGTGCAATTTTACAATGATACAATTTAAAAGGGCTCGCTACGCTCGCTAAGTTGCGTTTAGTTACAATAAAGCATTGTAAATACGACTCGCTTTATTGCGTATGGTTCCAACAAGGCATAGTAATCATGTAATCTATGTTTATCCGATCTCAGGTGAGAGTCAATGATAATTTCTCAGTATTTAGTTTCAGTTATTTTAGTGAGTAGAGAGGAAATACAGTCAGAGTCTAAGCTACAGTTAGCTGAGTGCAGTATCAGTTATAGGGTCAGGTTCATTTACAAGTTCATACACTCGTATATCTTGCTTTGCTTAGTTAAAATTTCATCTCTAAAATTAGGAACACCATGAGTAGAAACGTCAATTTTTAGATTAAATACCATTAGATGAATGAAGTGAGTGTTAAGCTTATGCGCTATGTTGGCTAGTGTGACGCTTCTCTTATGCGCTATGTTAGCTAGTGTGAGGCTTCTCTTTTGCGCTATGTTGGCTAGTGCGACGCTTCTCTTATGCGCTAGTTAGCTAGTGTTCTCATATGCCTATGTTGGCTAGTGTGACGCTTCTCTTATGCGCTATGTTAGCTAGTGTGACGCTTCTCTTATGCGCTATGTTGGCTAGTGTGACGCTTCTCTTATGCGCTATGTTAGCTAGTGCGACGCTTCTCTTATGCGCTATGTTGGCTAGTGTGACCCTTCTCTTATGCGCTATGTTTTGTTGTGTGACGCTTCTCTCATGCGCTATGTAAGCTTGTGTGACGCTTCTCCTTCTTTTCGAAGGAAGGAAGTACGAATATTTTAAACACTTATTTAAAGGAAGACATGTTGCCACCCCTATTTGCAAGTAATTGTTTTTTATATGTTTATAAGTAGTCCGCATTGGACTGATAGTTTTCGCACGGAAGCCAAATCGAGAGGTGCCTTACTACAGTTTTTAAGGTGTATTTTGGACAAAGAACCTCACCCACACATTGCATAGCAACACCTTGCAAACCCATCATTTTTAACAAATAAACCTACACACTAAAAAACATCACCGGAATCTGAGCATTCCGCTAAAAAAAGGATCACAGAGGTGCCGATCGATTACTCATTTTGGGCAGAACGATAAATCATTGATTAACAAAACGTTTGATCATTAGTTCTTTTTTAATATTTTATCTTATAGTTATTTTTAACAGTTAATGTATCCATCTTGTAATTTTTTACGAACTTAACGAAACTTTAACTCTCCTACTAACTCTGATTCTAGCACACTTATTGTCTTGGTGCGTATTAATAAAGGCCGATTCCGCTAAAATAAATGCCTCATATGCAAAATTTTCTTTAAAAACTAAACTTTAAATCACGTCCAAAAAAAATCGGGTCTCATCACATCGGATTCGCTACGCTTATCCTTCCTACTTCAGACTCGCTTCGCTCGTCCTCACATAGTAAATACATCCGTTTTATTTCCAGCGGTCACCCATCCAGGCACTGAACGCGCTCGATGCTGCTTAACTATTATGATCCAACAAAAAGCATGGATGTACTTGCCGTATTGAAACCAAACTTTTAGAACACTCAGAACCATTATTTAAAAAAATGTATATATTAAATGTAGACCAAATGATACAGGCTGCGTACTTAACTCAAGTACACAAAAACATGAATAGTATAGAAGTATTACTACATGGTATTAATACGAGAAGTATGGCATTACAATTGTTGACAGTTCCATACTGCCGCACTAGCGCTGCTCAAAGGCACTGGTACTACCAAGGGATTGTGTGGTTCAACAACCTTCCTCAAGAAATCCACAGCTGGACAAGGGTAACCTAGAGATAACCACAGTACGGTTTGGTGTAACCTACTGATAAGAACCATTTTCTAAACAAAAGATTTTCCCCATGTATTAGCATAGGACAAATTTTTTAGGAGGTGTTTTTTAATATAATTTATTGTATTTAACTCTTGAAATGTTATGAAATCGAAAGTTGGACATCTATATTTACGTTAGGAAAGAAAACAAGTGTGGTTTGTTCGATTTTTCCGAATAAAATACGGTAGTGAAATGTGACCTTTTTTTGTGCATTTTGGACTCTCCGTTTTTTGACTTTTTAATATAATTCATATTATTTAACTCTTGGAATGTTCTGAAATCGAAAGTTGGACATCTATATTATCGAAAAGAAACAAAATGAGTGAGGTTTAGTAGATTTTTCTGAAATAAATACGGTAGTAAAATCTAATGTTTTTGTTTACATTTTGCACTCGTTTGTTTCTGGTGTTTTTGTACTATTTTTGACTTCTTATTAAGATAATGTCGTATATTATTGGTTTCAACGACAAAGGTAATTCGTTTATACTGAAAGAAGTATGTATATCAGCATTTGTGGTATGGAATATTAGTAACTTTGTAGATAAGTTGCTCGAGTCACTTCTGTACATTGATGCCGTGCATAATTTAAGTGAAATGTCAACATCTCTATTCATTTGTATAATCTAGAAGACGTGCATGCTAGATTTTTGTTAATTAATAAAGGATGCATGGAGACATTGGCACAAGTTGAATCAACTTCATGCATAAATAATTACTGTTGTAAGATGTCAATGTCATTTACTCAATTTATGTTAAAAACCAAATAATCTGTCAATATATAACTGTGCAAGAGACACCTAGGAAATATAACAAGCAAAATGCAATACTACACCTGGGATTTGTTCCATCATTCGACATTTGTCTTCATTGATGGCTCTACATAACGTCATGCCTCAAGTTTCGTCACGTTTAACTTATCAGGGTGCCGACGGAGCCTGAACTCACTGTAACCTTTGATTAAAATTCCAAAGAATATAATGTGAAGTATTTACTAGAGATGAGCGGTGCTCTCTTACCACCATCATGCTTGGTAAGCAAAACATGTATCATTTGATACTACCGAGTTTTGAAAAACATGAATACTCCCACAATATAACTGATCGAGAGACACCTAGGAAATTTAACTTGCAAAATGCAATGCTACAAATTATCTATGTTCATAAAATGATATTGTAATGTCAAACTTTATGACTCACAACAACTGCGAAGCTATGCCCACCTCAAGAAAGTCAAGTTTCATCACGGTGAAGCCTTTACGAGCATCTGTTGCAACCTTCGTGCGACTGTAGTCAAACTATTTTATTCTTAATTAGGATTTAAACTTGTATTAACCTTTCTTTCATTGTTAAAATTTATATTATAATAAAATTTAGTGAAATTGATTCTTTTATTTTATTCTAATTTTTCTACCACTACACCAATTTGGGAAGTTTGTCATATAGGAGCCAGGTGACCCTATCGACTCGATTGAAGTAGACATTAGTTGATTCATATGGCTTAAGTCTGATTTAAATAAACTCAAGTATGCTTTTTGTTTTATTTTTACATTTATAGAATGTATATTCCTGTCGGTACAAGACTAATTAAGTTAACTTGAATAAATAATTTTAGTTGGCCCAAGTTAATCATTTGACTAGTTTTGATTTAAATATCCTATGTCAATGTGTAAATTAAATCTACTTATTGCTTCAGCTTTTATTTATTTAAGTTGAATTGAACCGAATCGACTTTAATCAGATCAAGCGATTTGAATCAACTATCCACTCGATTATCTGTTGAGTCGACTCATATAAAATCGGTTTAAAAGTCAATTTGGCACATCACTATTGTATTTCTCATTAAAAGATCTGTTTATCTACAATTTCTACCCCCCCCCCCCTCAGGCTTTGCCTTGTATACTTTTGTGTTAACTTTTTTGTATTCCTTTTTCTTTTTGTATGTATACTTGTAAATAAAGGAATTGTTCAAAAACACAGACTTATGACTACTCAATTTTTTTCTACAATTTAAACAGACTCATGATTGATATCTGCCCTATTTTTCGCTTATCATGCATACATAAAAATTGGAGGAATCGTCTCAATTTTCCTCTGAGACTTTTTTTATGTATTGCACATTTCTAACAATATAAAATTATCAAATTGAAATTTTAGATGCTACTAGAATTCATAATGTTCTGCCACAAAAAGATTTAGACTGAAAAAAGGATCAGTCATACCTACTGTAATCAAATGCAGATAGCTTCTGTGGATACAGTAATTGTCATTTTGTAGTTTGTGATATTATAACCCTCTCAATAATTGAAGTCTTTATAAATAAAACCTGGCAAAGAGGAAGGTGCCATGAACTATAAATGTGAATTACATTAGAAGTCATATCTCAAGTTTCATTAAATTTGCTATACCCGCAAATAGAAACACGGTATTCTATTACCCTAAATAATAATAATAATGCCCGTTTAGAGCCTTGTAGCTCATCAGTGATAACCCTGCGGGAACCACTACGGGTGGTAGTAGCAACCGTTACGCTCAAATTGTATTCAAAAATTGGCGATAATATATTAAACAATAATCTTCTATCAACTGAGAGCATAACCTGGGATGTGTCAAAGGTCAGTGTAAAGACTATCGCCTTAACAACCTCGGCCACGGAGGCAGTATTCTATTACACTATTTACACAATATTCAAATGCTGTAGTCTTTTTGCTGGTTAAGTTTAAAATTGCATCAGCTATTTGAGGTAATGAGGTTTACAAGAAAATTCATTCATATATCTTGAGAAGTCTGGAACTACACATGTGATGCCTCTCTCGATTCAAAAAACAAGAAAACTATTTTTAACAACAAATAATTATCACAAATTTGTATGCTGTCTGCCTTGACACTGATGGACACCTCAGTCAGGTATGTGTTTGACTGAACAAAGCTCAAGCTAAGGTATATCAGATCTTATAGATTTAGGGTGGCCCAGGCACCTATATGACAAACCTCCTAAATTGGTGAAGGTCGTAGAGAAATTAGAATAAAATAAAAGAATCAATTTCACTAAATTTTATTATAATATAAAATTTTAACAATGAAAGAAAGGTTTAATACAAGTTTAAATCCTAATTAAGAATAAAATAGTTTGACTACAGTCGCACGAAGGTTGCAACAGATGCTCGTGAAGGCTTCACCGTGATGAAACTTGACTTTCTTGAGGTGGGCATAGCTTCGCAGTTGTTGTGAGTCATAAAGTTTGACATTACAATATCATTTTATGAACATAGATAGTAGCATTGCATTTTGCAAGTTAAATTTCCTAGGTGTCTCTCGATCAGTTATATTGTGGGAGTATTCATGTTTTTCAAAACTCGGTAGTATCAAATGATACATGTTTTGCTTACCAAGCATGATGGTGGTAAGAGAGCACCGCTCATCTCTAGTAAATACTTCACATTATATTCTTTGGAATTTTAATCAAAGGTTACAGTGAGTTCAGGCTCCGTCGGCACCCTGATAAGTTAAACGTGACGAAACTTGAGGCATGACGTTATGTAGAGCCATCAATGAAGACAAATGTCGAATGATGGAACAAATCCCAGGTGTAGTATTGCATTTTGCTTGTTATATTTCCTAGGTGTCTCTTGCACAGTTATATATTGACAGATTATTTGGTTTTTAACATAAATTGAGTAAATGACATTGACATCTTACAACAGTAATTATTTATGCATGAAGTTGATTCAACTTGTGCCAATGTCTCCATGCTTCCTTTATTAATTAACAAAAATCTAGCATGCACGTCTTCTAGATTATACAAATGAATAGAAGATGTTGACATTTCACTTAAATTATGCACGGCATCAATGTACAGAAGTGACTCGAGCAACTTATCTACAAAGTTACTAATATTCCATACCACAAATGCTGATATACATACTTCTTTCAGTATAAACGAATTACCTTTGTCGTTGAAACCAATAATATACGACATTATCTTAATAAGAAGTCAAAAATAGTACAAAAACACCAGAAACAAACGAGTGCAAAATGTAAACAAAAACATTAGATTTTACTACCGTATTTATTTCAGAAAAATCTACTAAACCTCACTCATTTTGTTTCTTTTCGATAATATAGATGTCCAACTTTCGATTTCAGAACATTCCAAGAGTTAAATAATATGAATTATATTAAAAAAAGTCAAAAAACGGAGAGTCCAAAATGCACAAAAAAAGGTCACATTTCACTACCGTATTTTATTCGGAAAAATCGAACAAACCACACTTGTTTTCTTTCCTAACGTAAATATAGATGTCCAACTTTCGATTTCATAACATTTCAAGAGTTAAATACAATAAATTATATTAAAAAACACCTCCTAAAAAATTTGTCCTATGCTAATACATGGGGAAAATCTTTTGTTTAGAAAATGAATTCTTATCACAACTGTTCTTCTCGTTCTTCTTTGGGTTTCTTCGTTTTCTTTTTGTTCTTCTTAGAAAGAATTGCCAACTATGAAGCTGAAGTCCAGCTGTCTATTAAATTATTGGAAAAACTAGATAATTTTAAAAAGCATATAAAAGAATACTTAATAAAAAAAACCTCTGTCAATAAAGAATTAATAACTTTTCAATAATATAATTAAATTAAATTGATTGATAAATGATAATAATAATAAATATTATAAATTATATAATATAATTTTAAAATATAATTACAAACCAAATTAATGTTAAAAATGTAAATAAATAAACAATAATATATAAATTATAGATAAACATATAATTATAAAAGTGTAATCAACGCCTGTTCAGCTCAGGCCTAGGGGCTATCATGAACAGGCTAATCTTTAAATAATTTACTTTGTAATTTTAATTAATTTATTTAATAAAGATCATTAAAAAAGAAAGAACTTAGTGTACTAATTTATTGCGTGAAGGTATGATTTTGTACCGAATTTCAACTTAATTGAATTATTTTCAGATTTTTAATTTTTTTAAAAAGCGTACACAAGGCATCTGATAAACTTGAACTAATGCTGATAATAAAATGAAACTTATCACATTTGTTAGTAATATATATAGCTACATGCGTGCTAAATCTCAAATCGACCGCAACATTTTTTCCGCGTCTACTATTTTTTCTAAATTGTCGCTGAGTCATTATTGCGGGTTAATGACGTCATTAAAAATATTTTCCGAATAGCACAACTACAGCGATAGACTGATTTTGTACAAAGCTTCATCTCTCTATACTGCCGGCCGCCTCCGTGGCCGAGGTCGTTAAGGCGTTAGTCATTACACTGACCTTTGACACCCACGGAGGTCTGGGGTTCGCATCCCAGGTTACGCTCTCAGTTTATAGAAGATTATTGTTTCGTTAATTATCGCCAGGTTTAGAAGACACTTTGAGCGTAACGGTTGCTACTACCACCCGAGGTGGTTCCCGCAGGGGTTATCCCTGATGAGCCGCAAGGCTCTAAACGGGCATCATTATTATTATCATTCATCTCTCTAGCATAAATGCTTCGATGATAACAGACACACACACACATATTCAGACAGACAACATAAAGAAAACTACTCAGGAAGTAGAATTATCCTAAAACGGATAATTCCGATGTCATCCCAGTTTCAGCTTTTTTCGCAAACACAATACTTTTCCTATATACCTACGATGTAAATTAGGAAACGTAAACAGAATGGAAAGAAGCACAGAATTATTTTGTACTTATAAACTTACACTGAGTATGTGCACATAAATAAAAACAAATAATCCAAAAGTTAGATTAAAAATAGAACTAAATTAATAACAAATGAAATGAAAAAGACTATTAAATAAATAAGTCGTAAATAATTGATATAAGGATCAATCCATCCCATATCTATCCCATATGTATACATATGTGTGTATGTGTATGTATGTACACAATTATGTGTATGTATATGTATACATATATTATTAAATATCAAATTATTATTAATATAAAGGATTTCATTCATTTTTAAAATAAATAATTAAAAAATAAATTAAATTAAATAAATAAGTCGTAAATAATTGATATAAGGATGAATCCATCCCAGTTAGATATGTATACATATGTATGCATGTGTATGTATGTACACATGTATGTGTATGTATATGTATACATATATTATTAAATATCAAATTATTATTAATATAAGGATTTCATTCATTTTTAAAATAAATAACTAAAAAATAAATTAAATTAAATTAAATAAATTATAAGTAAATGCCAAGCAATGCAATTGGCAACTTGTACCTCCTAGTAGGTGACCACGGCTTAGGCCGATTTATAGAAGAAATATTTTTTTGTTTATAATTTTTATGAGATTGAAAGTTAAATTTAAGAGTAAAATATGTATATTTTTTACAAGAAAATATGTATTCTATAATTTTTGTATTTGATATATTAAATGGTTATTATATTATTATATTATTATTATTACTAAACGTACACTATAAATAAAAAAATAATAATGTTAATAAAAACCGTTTATACTAATAAAATAAAAATTTTTATATTAATATAAAAAAAAAGAAAGCTCTGATAAGAATTATGAAATTTAAAGAGAGAATTGACCAGGACCTCTATTTAAGAAACTTAATATTTTAAAAATAGATTATATGTATCAAATGGTTTCTCTTAATAAAATCCACAAATATAATCTAGAATTGCCTAGAGTTATAGGTATAACAAGATCAGCTCAGAAAGAAATTTTATGAAAACCTCTATGGGACAAAGGCAATGAAAATTCGTCAGAACAAATTTATCTAAATAAATTAATTTTTAATCTTTCTAAAACAGTCTGCACTAAAAAAAATTAATCCATATTAATAAACAAGTTAATAATAATAAAATAAAGATATAACCTTATCTAGTGCAGGTGTGTTAAATATCCATGGACTAAGATCCATGGATTATAATATAATATATTTATAATTAAATTTATAATTTATTTATAAATTATTTATTTATAAATATATAAATTTAAATATATATATTTTTTAAAATATAAATATATAAATATAAATAATAAATAATAAAATATAAATAAAATAAATATAATAAATAAAATATAAATATAAATATATTTTAAATATATAATATTTATTTATTTATAAATATAAATTTATTTATAATTTATATTTAAATTATATTTATAATATAATATAAGTATTTGATATTATCAAATACTAAAGCTATAAAAAATAACTTAATAACAATAAAAATATATATTTCATAAATAATTTAGACAAATTAATATTTCTTTGAGAGTAATTTTTTTTAAATTCTCAAAAAAGAAACTTCAAATGAGTAAGGAGTTCAACAGGTTCATTTCGCCAGCCCCCCTCCCCCCTATCACTGAATTTGTTAACCAAATAGGCCCAATTCGTTTGTACTTTGATTGTACCTGTTTGTAGTCTTAATAATTTCGTTTGTACACTTTTAATTTTCCAGAAAATATGGAAAATCTTTGGTGTGGCCAAAGAAATGCAGGCCCCCTCCATGATCGAATTTTAACGCCGGAGCACTTGCAGACGTTTGTACTTCGTTTGTAAGAGTACAACAATTATTTTTGTTTGTACTTTCCCCTTCCCCCTTAGAATGAGGGGGGAAGTTTACTTTTGTAAAAACTAAAATTTTAATTTAGAAGTAAATATAGCTTCTAGACAATATTATACCTTCTATTGCTAGCCTACTAGCAGGCGCTGTGGAAAGCTTAATGACTATCACCACTGATGATCAGCCCCTAGGATCAACCATCCTCTTATTGCACGTATAGTCCAAGAGCCCAGGGGTGTTTTGTTAATAAAAAGTGTAATGGCTGGAACAGGTCTAAATTTTTCGTAAATACCTTTCTGAACCAGGATTTGCAATTCTGTCGACTCGTATCGGATGGGTGTTCCAGGCAGAACGCACTTTAGAGGTCAAAGGTTCTGCCTGGGACACTCATCCGATACGAGTCGGCAGAATTGCAGATCCTTGTTCAGGAAGCTATTTACGAAAAATTGAGACCGGTTCTAGCCATTACACTTTTTATTAACAAAACACCCCTGGGCTTTTGGTCTAGTAAATGTATTGCATTTATAGCTAAATGATGAAAAACGTTTTTCCTAACTAACAGTATGTTTTGAAATTGGTGCAAGTCTTTTGTACGAGCCACATACAAAATGTGCATAACTTTGTTTTTGGAAAAGTCTTTTAAACATTTTGCTTTAAACCCAACTTTGGCTCGTGAAGTGCTAAACATTTAGTTTAAAATTAAGTGTGGAGAGTCGATACTATTCTAAAATATTCTCTTTTATTTTCTGCACTAAAAATAATCAAGAAGATATTTTTTTTTTATAATTATTGACTTTTTGTTTTTACAAACAAAAACAGAAAGAAAAAAGTATAAGAAATGAAAAATACAGTCTATTTTCCTCGCCAGCAAAACGTTCAAAATCGATACCTGGGTGGGTGCGATGTCAAAAAAAGGAAAAAAAATGTTGCGAGATAAGCTCCACATCCCCTGCTTTTCAGGAGTAGATGAAAAACTTGAAAAATGTTCTTGAGAAAAGTAAAAAATAGGCTTTGCAGTGGAGTAGTAGAGAGGAGTGGAGGGGGGGGCTAATGCTGCCTACACAGTGGAGCTACAGAGAAAAAAAAATATACAATCCTCTGGTACTTTCCTTTCATTTTTTTCCTCAAGTTTTTTCTTCTGAGAACACTGAGAATTGTGCACGTGGTATGGTGTGTGGGTGTGAGATTATGTATCGGTGTGTATGGGTCGATACACTTGAAGAGAAGGGAGAGGTAAGCAAAGGCAGAGTAGAGTAAAAAAGGTATTTTCAAAAAAGGACGGAGGGTTAAAGCTAATACACTAAGAGTATAGAAGAAAAAATATTTTAACTAAATTTGTTAAAATAATGCTTCAGTGCTTGCAAACTTAAGCAGTTACTCAATTGTCAAGCACTACTCATAACTCATTTTGTCTGTATGTTCCAAAGGAAATGCGTTAAAACCTTTAAAGATAACTGACTAAGCTTAAAGATAAGTAACTAAGCTTTAAACTAGTGCAAATAATAGTGCGTACTTCTAATTTTAGAGGCATAGTTTTGTACAACTAACTGGATAATTATGCGCGTTTCCTTTGGAAAATACAGACAAAATGAGTTACGAGCAGTACTTAGGTTCTAAAGCATGAACCGGCACCACGCAATGGGCATGGTTCTTGCATAAGCAAGAAATGGGTTGTTCAAGCACGGACACGCATTCTAAATGAAATTCGCCCGACAGCGGACCACCGCGCCGGAATTATTTATTTAGTAGTTGTAAACTTATATAATGTAAAAAGCACGGAAACACGCATCCAAAGGAAATTCGCCCGACATGCGGACCACCGCGCCAGAATTTTTAATAGGTGAGCAACCCCGCAAAGTGGATAAACTGGTTGGTCCTTCCAGTCCCGCAGGATTGGGACTGGTCAGCCTTTCAGACCTACGGTGCGGGTGCTTAAGGCGAAGCACTGAAAATTCGCTAAGAACATGGCAAAATGACCATATTTATCCTTTACATTATACACTGCTCGGTACAGCATTCATTTGAAGCTCAATTTATGATACTATCGTCTTTGCAAAAAAGAACAAATGTACTCCAATTCTTATATACCTGCGGTACCTTGTCTGCCTTTTCCAATCAGTAGATTGAATAAGATACTTATTGAAGATGAAGACACTGAGAAATATAATCTATTTAAACAGGAATATATGCTGACTTCGGTGGGACATCCTTATATTGACACCTTTGTCCCGCTCAAATTTAAAATCCCGCCGAAACTATTAATAATAAACTATTCATTTTTCATGAAATACAAAACGAATTTGTATTTCATGAAATACAAAATGAATTTGTATTTTATACAAAGAGAAATTCTAAAGGAAAGAATATAAATATTTTTAAAAACCAAATATAATTTCAACTAATTAAAATTATTTTTAATTTACGTTTGGTTGAAGGTTTGGTATGTGAACATGCTTGTTGTCGTAGTTCAAAGTGTTGACGTTACGAAAAATTCAATTTCCATTTGCTCTAAAATTTTTTAATGCAATATGGCTTTAAAGTGAAATGTATTGCTTTAGTAATTCATTAATGCCTCACTTCGCTCATTAATATATTTCTACCGGAGTAGAATCAGTCTTTACAACTGATTTTCATAAATGGAATACTACCCCCCCCCCCCCCCCCCTCTTGCCAGATTTGTCCCGCTCGATCTTGACTGAAATTTGGCAACTCTAGGTCCAAATGAGTTGGTGTCCTAATTAAGCCTGGAGAGGAATATAAGTTAAGTTATACCACCTTTCGATAGATAGTGGTGGCATAAGTATTGTCCCTGACTCGTTTCTTGCATACATTTATTTTATCTCTTTTGATCGTGCAAACCATAGAGGAAACTGCAGCAATAAAAAAATAATATATATATATATATAATATATGTGTGTGTGTGTGTGGTGTGTGTGTGTTTATTAATGATTGTTACGGCATGCTCCACAAAAAGTACTACATCGCGATTATGAACTGTTAAAACGTTGACCTAACCGATACATTTCAATGGAATATTAATTGAACTTTGGAGGCATTGAAAGTTTTATAATGAATATAACTAGTCTGAGCAACATAAAACAATTATAAATAATACATCAATACATTCGAAACTAAACCCTAATCTTGTGACAAAAGAGAAATTTAGTAAGATCTTTCAGGTATGGCTTAATACTTAACCTAGTATAATAATTTAATGTAACTAATATTGGTTTGTTGGTAACTTAACTTAATATTTAATGTGTGTGTGTGTGTGTATGTGTGTGTGTGTGAGTGTGAGTGTGTGTAATATTATTAAATTACATTAAGAATCCTATTTAAAACCAAGTAAATTTTCATATTGAAAAATTCAGTTGAATGAAACCGGTCCGTATTCGATTTGTCCACTAAGTATACTTAGTGTACGTAATGATATTATCATACCGTCGTAATTTTTTTTAATAACTACGCTTGATTTTATTTAAATAATTTGCAAATCAAAATGTATTTTAAAATCAATGCGTAGAAAACAATGAAAGAAATGGAGGTAAATTTTCAAATATAATGTAAGTAAACACATGAAGAGAGATCGTAGAAAACTAATTGTCTCCATTTATGTAAAAGGTAAAAAAGAAAAACAAGCTATACTTCTAGAAAAAGGTAACTTGTTAAATAGCAAAGATATTTTCCACAAAAAAGCTACAAAAGGATCTAACTCGACTGAGCAAAAACTATCTGGTCCCTTGTTGCCTAAATATCCCGATATCTGTGCTTTCAGCTGTAAGAAAATAATATGCTTCCAATGCTTATTTACATAGCATTTCGTTTTTATTTTTTTTGTAAAAATTGTATATTTGTTTTCTGAAGGGTAAAAGACAAAACATCAAAAGTCCTAAAGGCTAGGTATTGATGGCGCAATAGACCAAAAAAAATTAACCTACAAAAAATGTTTAAATAATTACATTCTCTGTGGAAAATATCCATATTTTTAAAGGCTTTTTTTGTTTTGTTTTTCAAAATTGGAGGAAAAAACTTATTACAAAGTCAAAAAGTTGTAAAAGGAGATTGACCCCTATTTTATGACCGCGGGGGGTTTTAACCCTTTTTGGAAGTTTTTTGCCATAAAAAAACCCAGAGGGTAACACTCATTGAATACAATAAGTAAATAATGGACTCTACCTATACCATACCATAGCAAACCATCATAAATCCCTTTTTTAGGACTAACGGACAAGGATAGGAAAAAATAATAAAACAAATAATAAAGTCAACGCAAAGTAAAGAAATGAAGTAAAGGGTTGCAATCATGTTTTCAAGTTTTAACCAAATGAACCGTTAAGTCCTGTTTTCAAAATTATTTCAAGACAACATCGGCATCCGTCAAACCTTTCTTTCACTCCTAGGTGAAAATATTGCTTTAGACTCTCTAGATCAGGCCTGGGCAAACATTTCTAGCAAAGGGCCGCTTAGTCTTTTTACAGCCATTCCCTAAATTTTAAAGTATGTTAAACCCGCAACAAATTGCAGTTACGCTGGTGTTTTACTAAAGACAAATTTATTCTCAAAGAATAAGGATTGGGGAACTTTAGCACTAAACGGAAAAAACAAAACGGAGTATCTTCGTCAGATCTTGAAATATAACTGAAGACAAATTTTGCTAGAATACTAGGTGTAAAAATAATTTTAAAAAGCATTCCTATGAAATAAAAGATCAAAGGGATTGTATTTTATCAACTCCTTTTCGGCAATTCACAGAAGGCAAAATAGCTTTTTTTATCTTAATATTGTGAAATAAAAATTCGCTAAAATAATTAGAATTCGCCAAATCCGACAATGAGAATTGATATGAAAGGCGGCCGCTCTCTATGTAATTGTTTCTTATCTTACTAGTTTGTGTTTCTCCAAACTTAAAAGTTAAAGTAGCAATCCATAATTTCCTTATCTTGATATCTAACTTTTCATAATAATTTTGAATTAAACAATTTCTTTGCTTATATACCTAATATTTTTAATTTATTTGATCTATTTTCCAAACCTTTTAATTTTGCCCGCGGGCCACATAAAAATGCTCCGCGGGCCGCATGTGGACCGCGGGCCGTAGTTTGCCCAGGCCTGTTTTAGACTCTCTAGATATTCTAAATAATATACAGTGTTATATATGTAGCTATTATAAAATCAAATATATTTACTAGTTATGCGTTGCATCGGAAACTCACGTTTAGAAAATACACAAAATAAAATAATAAATTAAAAGTTGGCAGGTGATACTTATAAGGATATCTCTCGGTAGACTGCTATAAATATAGTCACGAATAAAAAAAGGCTTGCTTCGCGAGCATATGCTAATATATAATAATAAGGTGCATTAAATGGGCTCGCTTCCTCGGCTAGAATGCAAAAAAATCCAAAAGTGTTAAATTAAGTTTATTAAAAATAGATCGCTTCGATCGCAAGATTGCTAAAATAAAATTTAATTGTCCAATGTAAAAATACTTTGGACAATTTCCTCTTCCCCAGTAAATTGACTCTTGAAAATTTAAATTTACCATTATTATTTTTAAGACAACAAATTTTATAGGGACCTCTATTTTAAATATTCAAGCTTTTAGTTTGAATATTTAGCTTTAAATATTTAGTAGCTTTTAGGACCTTTTCCTCCTTAAAAGCTTGAATATTATTATTTTTGCGTAACTACTTGAATATGGTAGTTTCGGTAAATTTAAAAATATAAGTTATACGATATCGTAATATTATTTGGAAACCTCTTTGCATATTTAAAAAAAATAATACTTATAAATATATTCCGGTAATTTTGTATCAATCTATTGCATGGCATATGCCATAGAATTTTGTTCAAAACTACAAAAAACTACAAGCAACTGATCCAGAGATGTTGCTCGAAAAAAATAAAAATTAATAAGTTTTATGTTGGTCCTTCCCATAGGTACTCCAAAACACCTAGTATTAATTTTTTCTACGGCCTCCTTCCTTTTCAAAAATCACTTTTTAGTTCCCAAGACACCCAAATTTTGAGTTTTTTTTTGCCAATTTTAGAGGCTTAATATTTCGGCTTATGTTTAGTATATTATGTTTATGTATATTAAACCTCAATTATGTTATATTACTCATAAGTTAAAATTAACTCATTAGTATACAAATTTTACGTTTATAATATAAAATTAATCCAAATTATTATGTTTTTTTTCTATTACATCAGAACATCAGAAGGAATATAAACTTGCTGAAATGAGTTCAATATCTTCATAATGATTAATTTCATCATTAAGATTAACTTATTCATTTCTGATTAGCTTTAAATTCATAAAAATCAGGTACGGGGTACCTCAGAACTTTTCCTAACTACATTGGATTCGCTACGCTCATCCTAACTACTTCGGAATCGCTTCGTATACTTTCTCAGAATATGCAAAGTACGGAGGATGCTTCGCTCGTCCTCAGATAGTAAATACATTAGTTTTATTCCCAGCGGTCACCCATATGAGCACTGATCTTGCTCGATGCTGCTTAACTTTTTGATCTAACAAAACCCGTAGATATTGTTTCCGTATTGAAACGAAACTTATTTATTTCATAAAGGGATATAATTTTCATTTCTATTTTCCCTAATATGTATAAAGTAGATAAAAAGGTAAAAAATAAAAGCATTGTGTGCAAAAAAAAGGTCCCAAACCGGGATTCCACCTGAATTATCCGGTAGTTTAATTAATTAATTATTTTAATTAATTTAATCACCTGCTTAGTAGTTTTCACTAAATTGTCGTCTGTATGTGTGTGTTCGTATTATCATTGCAGCTCCTTGAGTATTTATGCTAGAGAGCTGAAAATTGGTTAAAAAATTACCTAATTTCGAAATTTTCATATTGTTTCGACATTAATGTATTTTAAAATTTCAAAAATGTATAAAACACGGAAAATGATGGGAACAAGTTGAAATTTGTCACGTATGCATAACCCTATATAAGACCAGACGTAACGAGTTTCTGCTACTTATTAGCATTAGATCCTTTTTAGAAAAAAAAATTGAAATTATTTTATTTATGCATTTTATTATATTATAAACGTTATTGGCTGACATTATTTTAATGCCAAAAGAAGTCGCATGATGGTGCAATAAAAAATCTCAATTGCTTTTCGGGGGAAAAATTCGTCATTTTTGTGTTCAAATTGTAAGATCTATTATAAAAGGAATATTATACTCTGTCTTTTATAACTAGGTGCCTCATTTATATTTAGAATTTAGTGATACTTCATTTCATATAATTGGGCTTAAACATCGTAGTTTAAGCCCCCCCCCCCCAAAAAAAAACGCAAATAATAAAAACATGTATTTAATTCTAATATAAATATAGTTTTAGTTCGTCTGTTATACACGTATAGATTTGAACGAGGCACCCAGATATAACAACAATATATATAAAATAATCTATTAACGAGAGAAACCAGTGCACATTAATTCATACTCATGGTTTTTAAGAATCATTTTAGAATTTATCATTCACAGAATTCATCAAAGAAACAATTTAATAGAGCTAGTTAAATAGATATTTCTACATCATTTTGATACTACCGAGTTTTGCAAAACATGAATAGTTGACACAACTATTCAGGCTCTGTCGGAGCCCTGATGAGTTAGACGTAACGAAACAGAGTGGGACATGACATTATGTCGAGCTATCAATGATGACGAATGTCGAATGATGGAACAGTTCCCAGATGTAGCATTGCGTTTTCCTAGGTGTCTCTCGCACAATTATATTGTGTCAACTATTCATGTTTTGCAAAACTCAGTAGTATCAAATGATAAACCATTTATTTATTATTTGATTTCTAAAACTGTTTTAAAAAACAGTTTTATAAAATACCAGAATAAAGACGGATTTAAGAGAGAAAGTAAAGCTCCAAACCAAAGAAAGTTGGTTAGAAAGCAGGTGACTACGCAACCCTTCACCTCCTGTACTTTCCATATTTTCTAGTGGCTCGTTAGGGCAGGTGATAACTTGCTAAAAATATGAAAAAAACCTTTTGTCATCTCATGTTACAGTATCCTTTTGGTCTCTTTTTAAGAAAATTTTTTCGAAAAAAAAAAATTTTTTGCAGAGATTTTTGATAAATACAATCGATTTCTATGGTAGTTATTTTTGTCTTTTATGTTTACGGCGACCACCAGACCGACCTTTACAAACCCTGTAGTCCACCCAGCAGCTAAACCCTTTTTTGGGAAAATATTTAAGAGGATGTAATAGAAAGAAATGTTTAGCCACCCTTTAGCCTCTGTGCAAGTATACCTTTGTCTGGTGTCAAATCTTTTTTATTTTCTAGTTTAACATTTTTATAAGAAATGTTTACCTAAAAATGATACAAGTAAAGAGGCAGATGAAACTGAAAGGATCAGGACGGACATGTACGAAGCAGATGTGCTTGTATCAGAGGAGGATGCCACTCCACACATACGTGTCATTTTTGTTTATTATTTATTATTTTAGAATATCATATAATTATAAAGTTCAAAATTTAGTTCCTAAATTTATGTTCAAATTCTGCTTACAAGAGGAATATGTAAAGTCTAAACGTCTTGACTGTATCAACTTGACAATTGTGAAGCGATGCCCACCTCTAGAAAATCAAGTTGTATCGAGGGGTAGCATCAGTGGCAACCATCATGATGATTTTAAATAATATTAACATTATCTTTTATTGTTAAAGTTTAGCGTAAAAGAAGTAAAATATATAAAAAAGAAAACTCACCATGAAACTGCTCATAAAGAATTAAGTAAAACGTGACAGGTACCTGTTTTTAAAGATGTTTGCGAAATTAACGAAATCATATAATCGAAGTTAGCGAATTACGAGAAATAAAAATTGAGTACGGCTGTGTGCGGACGGTGGGAGTTCCTTAGCTCGACTGACTAGCTAGCGAGATAAATTTATTATCCTAATATTAGAATAAACAGTAATATAGAGATAAACTAATATTATTCAAGTATCAGAAGTCCATCAAAATATTTATCAGAGTCAAAACACAGGTTAATTATCATAATAAACAGTCTGTTAGCTTTATATACTTATACTGTTACGTTCTGCTTCATCTATGATCTCTGTTCGCCTTATTTCACTTTTTTAGATATTATATAGCTTTAATACTTTAATCCTCAAAACCTGACTAATGCGCTATAACTTTTAAAGATAACTGACTAAGCTTATAGATAAGTAACTAAGTTTTAAACTAGTGCAAGTAATAGTGCGTACTTCTAATTTTAGATGCATAGTTTTGTACAACCAACTGAATAATTATGCGCATTTCCTTTGCACAATACAGACAAAATGAGTTACGAGCAGTGCTTGACAATCGAGTAACTGCTTAGGTTCTAAAGCATGAACCGGAACCTTAAGGTTCCGGTTCATGCTTAAGCAATAAATGGGTTGTTAAGCACGGAAAAACGCATTCTAAATGAAATTCGACCGAGAGCGGACCACCGCGCCGGAATTATTTATTTAGTAATTGTAAACTTTTATAATGAAAACTATAAAAATTATCATTCCAACCAGGATTGTTGTTAAGCACAGAAACACGCATCCAAAGGAATTTCGCACGACGTGCGGACCACCGCGCCAGTATTATTTTGTTATTAATATTGACAGTGTGAACCTACCTCATCGAGTCTGCAATCACTGTTAAAGGAAGCTTATAAATAAAGCAAGAGGTAATTAAAATTATCTGTTTTGTAGCCAAATCGGTGTTTTATCTTGGTTTTACTCCCGCTTAATTATCTCACAATATAATTATCACACAATAATGACTTGAGCCAGTCTTCTTATTTCTAATTATCGTCCCTTAATTGGCCAACAATTGGTAGTGTCCAATCATGAACTATATGTTTAAAATAGTATTCAATGGATCACAGATCAATAGATCAAACTAATACACATTTCTCTGGTTTTGTTTATCCTTAAGGTTTCCCTTTCTTTCGCAGTTCTTTAATAAAATTGCTAAGTGGGGAGAAACTGTGAAATCAATAAAATGGAAAAAAGTAGAGAAAATGTCAGAAGGAATCGGTTCTGGAACTCTCTCCCACACGGGATTGGTAAGTTAAGAGTGTTGAAATCTATGAAGGGTCTGAAAGCATGTCCATTTGTTTTCTTGTGACAGGGATACTGTAGAGCCCGGCAATGCAATGTCTGGGGTAAAAAAAGAATGAAACATTGCTATGTCGTTAGTCGGCAAGTGAGAAACATTGCATCGCTCGCAGTAATGAAATACAGCAGGTTTTTACCAAGTAATGTCACCTCAGGGCTTTATGCAGACTGAAGCGCGTCTTTGTACATATTGACTGCTAAGTAAACAGAAGTAGATACTGTGATTGGTTCATTTCTTCCGTAAGTAGCACCCAACTTCGAAATTGACAAATCACAATGTTTAAACTTACTGGATAGTCAGCCTGTTTATTTATCACAAGTTGACTTGGTCGGGTTTTGTTTCAAGCTCAAGCACGAGCTTTCAAGTCTTCTAGACATGTAAAAGTTTTACTTCACGTCCTACCTAGAGGATGAGCCTATTGCACCGGTATATAGCAACAATAGACTAGTAATGCGTTGCATCGAAAACTCACGTAAGAACAACACATACAATAAAAATATTTAAAAACAGACTCGCTTTGCTCGCAAAATACAACAAAGATTCGTTCGCTGGTTTTCTAAAATTAAAATGTCAAAACTAGAAAAAATGGCTCTTTTTCAGTCAGTTGCATAGTTTATTTTAAAAATATTTTAAAAAGAATAGTTTCGCTAGCTAGATTGCATAACTTGTTAGTAATACGTATAAGAAAGGGATCGCATCGCTCGCTAGATTCCGTGTAATAATAATGAACAGCTGAGCAAGGGTGAGCTAGAGGTAACAAAATGTAGCTAGCTAGTTGTGTAACCTGATCATAGATGTGGTCTTAGTGATCACTAAACTTTTAACAGTCCTAAATCAGTATCTCGGGACTTTTCCTTATCATATCTGATCGCTTCGCTCGTCCTCAGATAGTTAATCCGTTTCATAACGAGCAGTCACCCATCTGGGCACTGACCGCACTTGATGTAGCTTAACTTTTATAATCCAAAAAAAACATGGATATACTTGTATTGAAACAAAACTTGGTGAATTTATTTATTACTGTTAAGTACTCTTAACGTAATAAAATAAGTATTAAATGAAAAGCATATTTAAACTAAATAATAATTGATTTATTAATTAAATCACATATAAATTGGAACGCTTGACCTGAAAAAAGAAACCCGTACACGAGGTGAGGCTACCGGACGAAGAAGGTAATAACCTAGGTTACATCAGACACGGGTTTATTATAAAGTACAAATGCAAGGCGGGTCGGAGTATCCAACAATTACGTAAAGGTATACTTTCGTATTAAATCTCAACACAAATGGGTTACTTACACCTATAGACTGATTTTTGTATTAAGTTCCAATGCTCTAGCACAAATACACTAGGACCTACGATGAAAACAGACGAACACATACATACCGACAAACTTGTCAATAATTCCGGCGAAATCCGGATTTGGGTTTTTTGAAAATACAATGTTTTTCCTATATATCTGCGGTATAAATTAGGAAAAAATTCCTAATTCCTTGAGACAATGTTAATAAAATGCAAGACGATAGAATCGCTTAGAATAATACTATATATAGAAGGAGCACAGGACCGTGAACACAATGTAATTCCACTGATAACACGAAAGCCGGTTGTCTGGTGCACCTAAGTAATGCTGCCAACCTGACAACAAAACATTATTTTAAATATTTGTCATAAATATCTATTAATGAAGAAAGATCGTAAAGAACAAATATAATAACTTAAAACACCTGCAGAGTATTTAATAAAACTGGTCTTAGATGGCAAAAGGGTGGCGGAATACGAGAATCTACATTTAGTTGACGAGGACTACTATTTGTATATAATTTTAATAAATACGTTAAACTACAATTTAAAATGCTTAAAATATTGTAATGCACCGATCTTTATATTAGTATTTTATGAATAATCAATCATTAATTAATAATAGAACATAATAATTCAGCAACCGGAAGTATTGCCAACTTTTTTTTAGAAAATTGTATATTGTTAGGTGGCAGCATTACTTAGTTGCACCAGTGAACCGCCTTTCGTGTTATCAGTAGTGCTCCTTCTATATATAGTATTATTCTAAGTAGAATCGCCTGTGGTGATTCAATTTGATGTAAACAAATCAAACGCATTTGGAGTTTACAACCTGACTTTTTTATGAATGACGTGTGACGTCATTGCAGGTATCGGTATAGGCCGTGTAGGCTTATTTTATCTGTGATATAGGCGACTAACATTTAAAATTCGTTCCTGTAATGACGTCAATGCCGTACAATAACCTAACATAAAAAAAATCGGGTATGGGATTCCTCGGAACTTTTTCTCATCACATCAAATTCGCTACGCTTATACTCCTTGCTTCGCACGTCCACAAAATTTACAAGTTCTTGAATTTACTGCAACACGTCTTCAGAGTTCTCATGTTGTAATTAAATTCGTTATCCCAGCGTCACCCATCGTGCTCAAGCATTAAGCACTCTCGATGCTGCTTTATTTTTATGATCCAACAAAAACATGGATATATACGTTGTATTGAAACAAAACTGAGTGTACTTATTTACTACGTAAAAGTATGCATCAAATCCAATCGTATCATTTAGTGTACTTGTTTACTACGTAAAAGTATACATCAAACCTCCCTCACGGCACAGGCCATGCCTCTTGTGAGGGATATTCTCCTAGTTTTTTTTATATTACATTATAATATTACATATTAGTAGTTTATATTATGTAATAAACAAAATTATATTATGTTTTTTTTTAAATAAAGAGAAATTAAAAAAAATTCAATCGTATCATTTAGTGTACTTGTTTACTACGTAAAAGTATACATCAAATCCAATCGTATCATTTAGTGTACTTGTTTACTACGTAAAGTATACATCAAATCCAATCGTATCATTTAGTGTACTTGTTTACTACGTAAAAGTATACATCAAATCCAATCGTATCATTTAGTGTACTTGTTTACTACGTAAAAGTATACATCAAATCCAATCGTATCATTTAGTGTACTTGTTTACTACGTAAAGTATACATAAATTCAATCGTAAATTTAGTGTACTTGTTTACTACGTAAAAATATGCATAAAATCCAATCGTATCATTTAGTGTACTTGTTTACTACGTAAAAGTATACATAAAATCCAATCGTATCATTTAGTGTACTTGTTTACTACGTAAAAGTATACATTAAATCCAATCGTATCATTTATTTGTCTTTTATAATTTTTCAAAATTTTTGTTAATTTATTATTGCGGGTTAATGACGTCAAAATTATTTTTTATCAAATAGCACAACTCTACCTATAGACTGATTTTTGTACAAAGTTTCAACTCTCTAGCAAAAAATACGCTGGGAGCTACGATGATAACAGACACACACACACACACATATACAACTTTCCGGTGTCCTCATGCAACTCAGAACCCAAAATCCTGAATGAGGTCAAGGTTTAAAACTTCTGGAAGCATCTTACCTTGATATCCATTCAATAATTCTTCCATTGACCCTTCAGGTACTTGAAGGTTTAGAACAACTGACACAATGTAAGAAAGAAACACAAAGTTATGGACTCTCTCCTTACGTTTATTTATAAACCTTCTATGTATGGAATCAGGATGCCAAGTGGAATCGATCCCCATCTACTTTCGACATTTGAACAACCCTATAAACGAAAGTAATATTAGTGCTTTTTGAGTCTCATCCTCTTAAAAAGGGTACTATACTCCAAAGTAGTTATGTAAAATAGCTCATTTTTTCTCAAATTTCCTAAAATTATGTTATGATTTATGTTATAGATTAAAATTTCTCTTTATTCTTATGACGGGGCAAATAATGATGTAAAATATTATGCTTTAGAAATATATCTAAATAATAAGATATCAGAACAAACCAAGAATGTTGAATAAAGGGGATGACGCACTAAGTCGAATTGCCATTCAACAAAGTGACCCCATCGAAAATCAAAACATAGAGATGAATGCAACACGAAACACACGTCAAAAACCAACTGCACATGCTTGGTACGAACTGCGCATGCTTATGATCCTTATAACAGCCCAGGTCTTAAAATTTAGAGGCAAACTTAACTCTCAATGGGTTTCCCATTGTTTTGCTTGTGAAGGTTATAAACAAATAGAAAAAAAGTTCATACTTTTTAACTGTTTTTTTGTTAATATTGCTTAAAATTAACAACATTAAAGAAAATTAAGAACATTACAACCAAAATTGAATCTTGAAAACTAGCAAAACATTTCACTAGGCTAAAAAAAGACAAAATATTAACACATTTAACTTTCTCTACGAAAAGTAAACGGTAAAGCTTCAATTACTCTCATAGTTAGTATAGTTAGTATAGTAATATATAGTAGTAGTAATATAGTCTTTGTTATTTTTGTAAAAAGGGTAATTTTGCCCGTTATTGTATTAATAAATAAATAAATAAATAAATAGAGTCAAAAATGTAAAATATAAGCACAAATGATTTGACAAGCACCAAATGTAACAATAACGAAAGCACTGAAGAAAGTTGAGAAGCAAACTCGACAACCAAGAAAAAATGTAAAGCAACTTATCTACATAACCAGCGTTTGGCACCTTTTTTAATTATAACCTAAGGGAAGGTAAGTTTGCTCCTATTTCTCTATCTCATACAACTTCCATGGGGTCAGAAATATTCCTTAATGCGTCATCCCCTTTATTCAACATCCTTGGGTCAAACAGCGTGTAAAATCTTATACTTATATTCCACATCAACTTATTCCAAAGTAATATAGATGTTTTGGTAGTTTAGTTCAAAGCAGGTTAAATATACTTATCCCACCTTACCCACCCAGTAACATGATGCTTAGTTTGTTTACCTAGTCGTTAGATTTACATAGAAATTTGTACAAAAATCATCTTTTCCCACGACCTTGTAACACTTTCTGTAAATACTTACTAAGTATTTAGAATTTAAATTTCTTGAAGATTACAGTCCTTTATAAATATTAATTTATTTAATAACCTTTACATAAATCTTCACAATGTTTCATTGAGCGAAGCTCAACATCTTCAGGTGAAATCAAATAAAACTAAATTTGTAATGTAAAAAATTCATTTGATTTCACCTGAAGATGTTGAGCTTCGCACAATGAAACGTTGTGAAGATTTATGTAAAGGTTATTAAATAAATTAATATTTTTATAAAGGACTGTAGTCTTCAAGAAAATTAAATTCTAAATATATATCATACCAGTCCAAAAAAATTACCCTTACTAAGTATTGCTTTTTACTTAAAAGAAAAAGAGAAAAAAAATTGGCGATCAATTTAAAATTTGGCACGCATTTGCCATTCCAAGTTTCATCTTATTATCAGCATTAATTCAATTTTGAGTTCACGAAGTTTCGTTTAAATACGACAAGAGTGTGTACGGCCTTTGTTAGATCATAAAAATTAAGGGGCATCGAGCGTGGTCATTGCCCGAATGGGTGACTGTTGGGAATGAAACG
>JACMZG010001911.1:6481191-6576002 GCA_018340805.1 Microvelia longipes | reverse complement strand
CTAGGAGAGGGAGTACCCCGTTAATTTCCTAAATATAGGACTTAGGAGAGAGAGTAACCCCGTTAATATTCCTACAATATAGGACTAGGAAGAGACGAGATCCCGTAATATTCCTAATATAGGACTAGGAGAGAGAGTATCACCGTTAATTCCATAAATATAGGAAGGAGAGAGGTTAACCCCCGATTAATATCCTAAATATAAGGACTAGGGAGAGAGAGTAAGCCTGTTAAATATCCTAAATATAGCGGACTAGGAGAAGAGATATCCCGTTAATATTCCTTAAATATTAGGCTAGGAGAGAGGAGTATTCCCGTTTATATCCTAAATATAGGACTAGGAGACGAGAGAGTAATCCCCGTTTAATATCCTAAATATAGGATAAGAGAGATACCCCGTTAATATCCTAATAATGGACTGGAGAGAGAGTACCCCGTTAATATCCTAAATATAGGACTAGGAGAGAGGTATTCCTCCGTTAATATTCCTAAATATTAGGACAGGGAGGAGAGGAGTCCCCGTTAATTAATCCTAAATATAGACTAGGAGAGAGACTACCCCGTTAATTATCCTAAATATAGACTTAGGAGAGACGGTACCCCCGTTAATATCCTAAATATAGGACTAGGAGAGAGAGTACCCCGTTAATATCCTAAATATAGCTGGAGAGAGAGTAATATCCTAAATATAGGACTAGGAGAGAGAGTACCCCCCCCCCCCCCGTTAATATCCTAAATATAGGACTAGGAAGAGAGAGTATCCCTTAATATCCTAATAGGACTAGGAGAGAGAGTACCCCGTTAAATATCCTAAATATCCTATAGGACTAGGAGAGCGAGTATCCCGTTAATCCATCCTAATATAGGACTAGGAGAGAGAGTACCCCCCCGTTAATATCCTAAATATAGGACTAGAGAGAGAGTACCCCTCCGTTAATATCCTAATATAGACCCCCGTTAATATCCTGTAAATATAGGACTAAGGAGAGAGAGTAGGACTAGAGGAGGACCCGTTAATATCCTAAATATAGGACTAGGAGAGAGAGAGAGAGGTTTATATCGCTACCATAGGACTAGGACTTAGAAGACTAGGGAGAAGTACCCCCCCGTTAATATCCTAAATATAGGACTAGGAGAGAGAGTATCCCGTTAAATCCTAAATATAGGACTAGGAGAAGAGAGATACCCGTATATCTAAATTATAGGAACTAGGAGAGAGAGTACCCGTAATATCCTAGGAGAGGAGTATCCCGTTAATATCCTAATATAGGACTAGGAGAGAGAGTACCCGTTAATCCTAGGAGAGAGGTATACCCCGTTAATATCCTAAATATAGGCACTAGGAGAGAGAGTAGCCCTGTTAATATCCTAAATATAGGAGAGAGAGTATCTAATAGCCTAAAATATAGGACTAGAGAGAGAGTACCCCCGTTAATATCCTAAATATTAGGACTTAGGAGAGAGTACCCCGTTTAATAGGAGAAGTTACCCTAAATATAGGAACTAGGAGAGAAGGTAGCCTGTTAATATCCTAAATATAGGACTAGGAGAAGAGATACCCGTTAATATCCTAAAAAGGACTAGGAGAGAGAGTACCTGTTAATTAATCCTAAATATGACTAGGAGAGAGAGTACCCGTTAATATCCTAATATATAGGACTAGGAGAGAGAGTACCCCCGTTAATCCAAAATATGGACTCCTAAATATAGGACTAGGAGAGAGAGTACCCCTTAATATCCTAATATATAATATAGGACTAGGAGAGAGTAGTAGCCTATATAGTTTATAGGACTAGGGAGAGAGAGTACCCGTTAATATCCTAAATATAGGACTAGGAGAGAGAGGTATCCCGTTAATATCCTAAATATAGGACTAGGAGAGAGAGTATCCCTGTTAATATCCTAAATTAGGACTAGGAGAGAGGTATCCCGTTAATATCCTAAATATAGGACTAGGAGAGAGAGTACCCCGTTAATATCCTAAATATAGGACTAGGAGAGAGAGTATCCTCCCGCTTAACCCCCGTTAATATCCAATATAGGACTAGAGAGAGTACCCCGTTAATATCCTAAATAGGACTAGGAGAGAGAGTATCCCGTAATATCCTAAATATAGGACTAGGAGAGAGAGTACCCCGTTAATACCTAATATAGGACTAGGAGAGAGAGTAGCCTGTTAATATCCTAAATATAGGACTAGGAGAGAGAGTACCCGTTAATATCCTAAATATAGGACTAGGAGAGAGAGTACCCGTTAATATCCTAATATAGGACTAGGAGAGAGAGTAGCCTGTTAATATCCTAAATATAGGACTTAGGAAGAGAGTACCCCGTTAATATCCTAAATATAGGGACTAGGAGAGAGGTACCCCGTTAATATCCTAAATATAGGACTAGGAGAGAGAGTAGCCTGTTAATATCCTAAATATAGGACTAGGAGAGAGAGTACCCCGTTAATATCCTAAATATAGGACTAGGAGAGAGAGTACCCCGTTAATATCCTAAATATAGGACTAGGAGAGAGAGTGTTAAATCCTAATTAGGACTAGGAGAGAGAGTATCCCGTTAATATCCTAAAATATAGGACTAGGAGGAGAGAGTAGCCCGTTAATATCCTAAATAGGACTAGGAGAGAGAGTACCCCGTTAATATCCCCGTTAATATCCTAAATATAGGACTAGGAGAGAGAGTACCCCGTTATATCCTAAATATAGGACTATATAGGACTAGGAAGAGAGTATCCGTTATATCCTAAATATAGGACTAGAGAGAGAGTATCCCGTTAGGACTTATCCCGTTAATATCTAAATATAGGACTAGGAAGAGAGTACCCCGGGACTAGGGAGAGAGTAGTTAATATCCCTGTTAATATCCTAAATATAGGACTAGGAGAGAGAGAGTAGCCCGTTAATATCCTAAATATAGGACTAGGAGAGAGATCCCGTTAATATCCTAAATATAGGACTAGGAGAGAGAGGACTAGGAGAGAGAGTACCCCCTAAATATAGGACTAGGAGTGTTAATATCCTAAATATAGGACTAGGAGAGAGAGATCCCGTTAATATCCTAAATATAGGACTAGGAGAGAGAGTACCCTGTTAATATCCCTAAATATAGGACTAGGAGGAGAGTATCCCGTAATATCCTAAATATAGGACTAGGAGAGAGAGTACCCCGCCCTGTTAATATCCTAAATATAGGACTAGGAGAGAGAGTATAGGACTAGGGACTAGGAGAGAGTATCCGTTAATATCCTAAAATATAGGACTAGAGAGAGAGTACCCGTTATTCCTAATAAGATAGGAGAGAGAGAGAGAGAGAGTAGCCTTAATCCTAAATATAGACTAGGAGAGAGAGTACCCCGTAATATCCTAACTATAGGACTAGGAGGAGAGACCCCGTTAATATCCTAATATAGATAGGAGAAAGGAGTAGCCCTAATATCTAAATATAGGATAGGAGAAGAGTAGCCCGAGCCCGTACCTCATTTAGCATATTGATCGTTTTCCAAACAGTCCCTCTCACAGCTTAACTTTATCATTATTTTTTAAACAAACTCATTTAAGTTAATAAAATTTGTGTTTACTTAGAATTATTTTGGAGATAATTACTACTCAAACAAGAATGAGTAATATTATATCAACTATTATTTTCATTATACTATTTTAAAAACTTTTTGTTGATTCGTTTCAATAAAATTAATTGCTTTAATTTTTTATTAAAACTTCTGTTTCACGTCAGTATATAATTTAATATTGAATTATTTTTTTAACTTTATCAAGTTAAGAATAATTTTTAAGAAAACTTTGTTAAACAAATAAATAAATAAAATGAAAACTATTTTTTAGTGTAATAATAAAAAGTTTACTTTTAGTAATATTATTATTTTATATTAATTTTAGTTATTTATTTATTTTTTCATAATTTATCGAGTAATTAAACATGTCGCTATTTGAAAACGTAATAAGAATAAAATTAAAATTAAAAGAATAAGAATATACTGAATAATTGCTAAACTTTTAGTTTGATATAAATAGGAAGGTAATTTAGACCCTTCAAATATTTTTCTCAGTACAAGGGCAATGGCCAGAATTTCTTTCATCTTTTCCTAAAATAATTATGGATGCAACTTTGGGCATGGTTCCTGGTCAAAAGCACTCTCGATGAAAAATTTGTTCTAGGGGTTGCGTTGCGGCTTGACCATCTTGCTTAGATTAACTTCTTTGATTAAAGAGTTAGGAATAAAGACTTTTATTAAAAAAAACTCTAAAAACAATAGAGAATAGAAGGGAAAAAATAAAGAAATTGTCTGTAAAACAGCTGATGAACAAGAAAAAAGGCAAAACACTGGTTTGAGGCAAATGGTTTTGTCCTAAATGAGAAAAAAACACAGAAAAAATAATATTTCTCATTAAAAAAAGGCAAGTGAAACACAGTAGAGTTTTTAGGGTTTACTCTCGATTCCTAAATTATCATGGATGCCACACATAGATAACTAGATAAAAAACTCTCCAGCTATAATTTATCTATTAATAAATAATAAATAAAGTATTCAAAGACTAAAGCATTATTTACCTGAAGAAAGCTTAAAATCTACTTACCATGCTTTTATTGAAAGTAGATTACAGTATGGGATAATACAGGGGTCATAGGCAACCAGAAAAACTTCTGATTAAGCAAAAATGCCTTGTAAGGATAATATCCGGGGTACCAAGAAGACTAAGTGCAAGCCTCTGTTTCAAAAAAATTAAGACTGATGACTATATGACGGCTATATTTATTTATCACAGTCCTAAGTATGTGAAAAGAGATAATAGATTTATTAAAAAGTCAGATGTTCATCAGCACGACACCAGAAACAAAAATAATATATACAATAATCGGTACTTATTTACTTGGTTCCCAACATAAAGTGGGACCCAAGTAAATATGGCGATATAGGGCAATTATTCACTTGGTACCGACAATATATTTACTAAATTATATAAAAGAAATTATTTAACAATCTTAATGGGGGATGTTGAAAAGCAAAGGTATAGGTAAAGTATGGGATTGAGAAGGGGAGAAAAAGAAAAGATTGATAATTAAGTAAATAAGATAATATAGTGCGAAAGTATCCTTGGTTCCCAACATAAAATGGGGACCCAAGTAAATAAGTGCCCAATAATCAACATAGACTTACCAGATCTGAGACGGGTTTCTCTTACTTAGGAGTTCAGCTGTTCAACACCCTCCTGGCAGAAATTAGAAATCTTGATGACAATGATTTTGATAAAAAAATTAAAAATTTACTAAAGGAAATACTATATGTTTTGAAATACTATTGATTGACGTTTGTATGTTTGCCATTGCAAATTTTGAACAATAAAGCTTTATTTATTTATTTATTTAGTGAAAATCGCATCGGAATCGGATATTTCCCACTCAATGTGTTGTAATGGCGGGTGTCTTGACCACTAGTTGGCGTCGTGAACCGCTCTGCGGCCTCATTGTTGTCCTGTATTATTGTAGGATAATGACGTCATTAATATTTCATAATCAATAGGGTTCTTCTGTACTTTTGTATGGTTGATGTTTGTACCAAATTTCATTAGGATCCGAAAAACCATTGAAAAGTTAGCGGGAGGCAAGAAAAAAATCTTCGAACTCGTACACACACACAAAAATTTTGAACCGTTAGACATTTTATTGGGCTTTTTGAGTTCTAGGGAAGAATGCAAGATATTTTACCCCTTGCATATGTTTGTCTAAGACCTCTATTTTGCCCCTTGCATATGTTTGTCCAAGACATCTATTTTGCCCCTTGCATATGTTTGTCTAAGACCTCTAATTCGCCTCCTGCATATGTTTGTCTAAGACCTCTGTTTTGCCCCTTGCATATATTTGTCTAAGACCTCTATTTTGCCCCTTGCATATGTTTGTCTAAGACCTCTACTTCGCCCCCTGCATATGTTTGTCTAAGACATCTATTTTGCCCCTTGCATATGTTTGTCCAACTAATATATTTTCAAAAATAATTTAACAAGTCAATTTCTATTTAGACGTAGGTCACAAAATGTGACATACATCATATTGTATATCAGGCAATTATATATCATAGTATATAGTGAGCAATGACCATCTTCAAATTATTTGTTTCAGCACTCTACCCTGAATGCAGATGCAAAAAAAAGTTTTATGGTGTGATCTGATAAAATAGATTTTTATCAGATCACAACATAACTAACCATTATTGCTCTAAGCTAATTTTTTAATGAAAATTAGATATGGATGAGGTGACCTCAAATAGATAATTCTGGTAGAATCTCTAAATAATTTTGAACTAATTCTAAATACTTTAGAGCAGTAGACGTGGAACAGTATGAAGGTATAAATAAAAATTAAGCATTACTTTTCTAAAATGTGTCATGAGTTAGCAATTCACAAACTCATGACACATTTTAAAAAAGTGATAATAATAAGAAAAGTAATAATATTATAATTATTACTCTTCTAAAATGTTTCATGAGTTTGTGGATTGCTATTAGAATTGTGGAATTGCCCCAGGTTCCAGGTTTGTCTCCTGTATACAAAGCAAAGCATGACCAATGTCATGTGCGAACATGACATGACATGATTAAGCTGTAAGGGTTGACCAACTGAAAGTACTTTATATTTAAATTTAAGATTGTAAACTAATGCACTCTGTGTATAAAGTGGACAACTAAGGTGTAGTACTGCTAGCAGAGTAAAAGCTTGCTTTTGGCGAATTTTCTTTGAAAATTTTACTAATTTTCCATATGAAATATTTGACTTTGTTTAGTTGCTTTAGGTATGCAAGCAACTGGGTCGAATTTTAACAAGGCACCCCGTTTGCCAAATAGAGTCAAAATTATAAAAAGAAAATACAAATCTGGAAAATGGATCGGGTCACACATAAGATTCATATTATAAATACTACACAATAAATAAAAAATTATAATTTATTAACAAATTTTTTGAAACAAATAAATGGATAAAATTTTAATCATTTCGTATAATAGTTAACAAAGTAAAATATTTTAGCACCAAAGAAGTAAAAGATAAGACATCAAGTAGAGAATCAGCAAGAAAAGAAGATAACAATAAAATGACAAGACAATTTAACTTCGATAGCTCCTCCCTTGAATAAGTACAGATTTTAACAATTTGTAAAAACAATATTCCATAGTAATAAATAAAATTCAGCCAAAATATAACTTAACGTGTCTTCTTTAAAATAGAAAATATTTTATTCTTTTGAAATTTAATTAGTAATATTTCCTTTGATTAAAACCATTTGTTAATTAAACATTTTAAGGACATCTCTACAAAAGAACAGAAATGTTTATCATATAAAAGGGCCCTCAAAGACCTAAAGGGCCAAAAAAGGCTGACCAAATAGATGAGGGTTTAGGACATGATCCTCATCCAAGGTTTCCAGGGGGCCTGACTCAATCCTACGAATGGATTACCTGATATTTAGTTATGTAAACTTACATGCAAATCCAAATCTCAATTAAATTTGTGTGAAATCAGGAAATCAGCAAAATGCAGACTTTCTCATAATAAATATACTCTACAATTTTAATACAAAAAGATTGGGTATGGGGTTTGCTCTGAACGTATCCTCATCTCATTGGACTGGACGCACTCAGCCTCTGTACTCGGGTCTCAGAATACCAATCACCTCATTTATACTGTAGTTTATCTTCAAATTTGCTTCGCGGGTCTTCAGACAGTTAAAAATCTTATATTTCCAATGAGTGTACTGCTCTTGCTTCACGCTACCTAACAAGCATGATCTGACAAAACTCTAGATATCCTATATCTGTGTTCAAATAAAAATTTGTATACTTGGTACAAAGTTAATATACTTCTTTAGTAGTTATACAAAGGATACTTGAAAAAAAGGATACACTCGTTTCAAACTTCTTGGAGGGTTTTAAACAAGAAATATATGTATTCATATACTTTTATTCAATAAAAATGAAACTAATGCTGCTAATAAGAAAAAAATTAAGCACATTTGTTTGACTGATACAAGTCTACATGCATGCCCTATGCTAATACAGGCCTACATTCATGCCCTATACTAATACAGGCCTACATACAAATACAAGACAAACATATGTGCCAAGTGTCATCTTATTATTAGCATTAGTTCAATTTTTATCAAATGACTTGTACTTTAAAATTATCTTATTGAGTTGAAATTTGGTACAAGTGAATCCCTTCATGTAGTAAATAAGTATAATACATATCGTTTCAATACAGCAAGTTGGGAAAGACAATTTGTTGGATCATATAAATTAAGCAGCATCAAGCGAGGTCAGAGTCTGGATGGGTGACTACTGAAAAATAATGATTGTATTTACTGTCTGAGAGTGCTGCAGTATAAATTTACCAACTTATATATTCTGAGTACGAGCAAAGCAAATCTAAAGTAATGGCGATGACCTGAGCCAATCTGATATTTTTTTAGTTTTAAAACCTTTTATTTAAATAAAAATATATTTTTAAATAAATAAAAATAAAATTAATAAATACATCAGTAACTTAAGGAACAATAAAAAACGTAACGTAGACTTTTTTATTAAAACAAGAATCCCTATGGCTAATGTAGAACAGTTGAGGTACCACGTACCCCATTTATACATTTTTACACAAAAAATAAATAACATATCAATCAATAATCTAGAAAAAGATTATTCATGGAATGGAATTGCTAGGCATATTGGCTCACTGGCATTCTTCATATAGACAACAAGGTCAAGTATAAAATGAATTTTAATCAATTGTAAGGATAAGACAAAATTTTGGTGCATTCCTTTAGAATTAAGTGCACAACAAACAACAAATATTGTCAACCTGACAATGCAACAATGAAGCGGTAACAAACTCTTAAAACAAAATAGCAACTTTTACAACAAAAACAAATAATAGAATTAATAATACTTTTTTCAAATAAAGAGAAACAGTTAATTTACAGTACAGTACGCCTTCCCTTCCTCTTATACGCCTCCCCTTCCTCTTATACGCCTCCCCTTCCTCTTATACGCCTCCCCTTCCTCTTATACGCCTCCCCTTCCTCTTATACGCCTCCCCTTCCTCCCCTCTCCTATACGCTCCCTTTCCTCTTGTATCAAATACTAATAAAGCATTAAAAAAAGTACAACAGTGAAAATAATTAAAATATTCAACATTTAATAATAAATATATCTCTTTTCTGTATTTTTAATATAAAACTATATTATTACAACTATATATATAACTGTAATGGTTCTAAAAATGACAGGATATGGACTTGATATGAGGGGAAAGCACTTAGCAAACACTGGGTTCAGTTTACTTGCTATAAGTCTTGTAGGTAAAACCATTTAAAAGCCTAGTCCAAGTCTAACTAAAAAAGGGATAATAAAAATCAATTTCAAGTACAAAGATATTCTCTTAAGCTAATTCTATTATATTTAGGTCTAATCAATGTTTAGACCTAAACAATGTTTCTCATTCCAAATTTTTGTTTTAATACTTGTTTTACTTTTTTATTTAGAATGAACTGAACATCTTCGGGTAAAGTGAAAAGTTAAAGCCTCTGAACAGATCACAAACCATTTCAACCTCACATAGATTTCTTGGTACCAGAGGCTGCTGTATTTACTGTCAGCTCCTGAGCTTTGATCACAATAAGCTGTATAAGTAGTTTATTGCAATGTCTCCATCTCCTCCATCAGTTTTTGAGGAGACACTTTTCATTTTTTTTTTAATTTTACATAAGAACTTTTAAATTATTTAAATGATTAAAATATTAATAATTTAAACATTTTTAACAAGTCTTCAAACATTTTACTTTTTAAATAAAGGTACTTTACTCTAATTTGAATTCAATTTCGTCTGAGTGGGAGGGGTGTTATCAATTGTCAGAGATATTAATACCTATTTTTAGCACTAAAAATAAATAGTATTTTCGTTATGCGAGGATCTGACAAATGTAACTAGGTTAACCTGCAAATAAATTTTATAACCCAATGGCCAGTTTAATTAATATCTTTTACGGAAAATGTAACTTCGTCATAAAATGAAACTAAATTTTGATAATATTGACCTGTAAAATGTAGAACCATCACATAGTAGTATAAAAATAAATATAAAAGACTTCAGCATGTTTGGTTGCCACAGTAAACTTTAGCTGTTGCTTTAGGAATGGTTTCTCTTGTTTTAGTTATGATCTTTGTTCCTATTAACTCTGGACAGGGTATCGTGCCGTTTTGTATTCCATCTATTGTCTTCAACAGGTCATAATTTATTTCATCATTAATTATTGAATCTTGCCTGAAAAAATAAAAAAAGTTTAAAAAATTAATAATTTATGCCAAATAGTAACTCACTACAAACAAAATGACAAAAGAGAAGGTATGAGTAATTTGAGCATATTTTTCTTTTCTTTGACTTGAAATTCCTGACTAATGAAACAAGACAGGAACAAATAACAAAGGGAAATAAACACTTGGTATAATAAACTTCTCAGTACTGCCAGAGGCAGTAAAGTCTTTGCCACAGCCACAGCCTATTGCTTCAGTTATTTCTATAAATTTTGTATTGTAATTTTTTAAATTATATATGTTTACATCCATTTCTAGCTACTTTAATAACATTTCTCTAAAAAAGATAAAAATAATAATTATGACACAAACAACATCCTTCCACCTAATTTAATCTGTGGTCATAAATCAATTAAGCTATTTTAAATACACATAAAAAAGTAGAACAATATTGTTGGTCAAAACTAACCAGTCTCCTTGGTCAGCTTCTTTCCCCAGAACAATGTTCCTGTTGTGAAACATTTATTTAAATAAACCCAGTTTTTCTAATATTTCTACACCTTTTCCACATTTATTTGAGAAGATATTAATTGTATTTGAGAATAATGACTTGTATTTGAGAAAATATCAAATGTAAATTAGATTAGTCTGTTGAATTTGATAAAACAAATGTTAGTTGAGAATAGTCAATTTTATTTGAGAAAGCATTATATAAATTGAGAATTATTTAATTTCATTTGAGAAGTTGTTAATTGTATTTGAGAAAATCATCCAAATGACAATCAGCTGTGCTTGATGAACCGATTTTCATGTATGATGGCTTTTTGTAGTGCATTCCTAGCTCAAAAAAAATTGATAATTTGAATCCTAGGAGTTGATTTACTAGGAGTAGAGACCATTTTCGAGGGTCTAGGACCATGTTTCCCTAAATTTAAGGATTTAATGTTGGTTAAAGTGAGTTGTTCCACCCTCAACTATAACTAACAAGGTATAATTGTATTTAAGAAAATGTAATGTAAATTTGGCCGATTTGGAGTTTCTTCATTATCAAATCACAAAGTTCTCAAAACATTAATAAATTCTTAAATAGAATTCACTGCTCTCAAATTCATTTAATGCCTACTCAAATACAACTGACTGTTCTCAAATTCAATTGATGTTTTCTAAATATATTTTCTAAATCTCAAATACAATTGATATGTTCTCAGTTTCTCAAATAAAATTGGAAAAGGTGTAGATGTTTATTTAGCTTTTATTAAAAGGGAAGACTTGCCTCCTAAGTTTTGGATTTGATCTGTTTTAAGTAGTATTAGCTGTAGGTTCCTATCGTTCCGTCGACAAATCACTTCGTCGACAAATCATTCCATCGACAATCATAGCGTCGAAATCATTGCGTCGACAAATTCGTTCCATCAACAAATAATTTGAGTTTGTCGACGGAATGATTTGTCGACAGAACGAATCGGGTTGTTGCGTCGACAAATCATTCCATCGACAAATCATTCCGTCGACAAGTTATTTGTCGACGGAACGATTTGTCGACGCTGTGATCTGTCGATGGAATGATTTGTCGACGCAACAACCCGGTTCGTTCCGTCGACAAATCATTCCATCGACAAATCATTCCGTCGACAAATCACTCCGTCGACAAATAACTTGTCGATGCAATGATTTGTCGACGACGACGGAATGATTTGTCGACGGAAGATTTGTCGACGGAACGAATCGGGGTTGTTTGCGTCGGACAAATCATTCCATCGACAGATCACTGCGTCGAAATCGTTCGCCGACAAATATTTTGAGTACTATTTTTGCAATTCCAGCCTGTATGTTCAATTGTTACTTGCATTATGTCAGGCGTTTTCAATTATTTTTAAGAACTGCGATAGGACAAATAATATTATTTGTGAATATGAAGGATATAATTTTCTATGATTTATATTTATTACATAAACTTATATATATATATATATATATATATATATATATAATATGAAAGCAATTTATTAATATATATATAATAATTATATATATAATATATATATATATATATATATATATATATTTATATATATATATATATATATTTTTATTTATATTTATTTATGTATAAGCTTGTGGTTGCCTTACATTCAAAGGCCTCACATAGTCAATTCATGAATACAAATTAAAACTAAAAAATACAATAAATAAAAATTATGTAAGATATTATTAAGTTAAAAGGTACAGTTTACAATTTTTCAGGATAAACTATACTGTCATTTAAAAAGTCATTGACACAGTAATATGCTTTATCAATTAGTATTTCTTTAATAACCTTTTTAAAGGAATCCATAGGAAGGTCTACAATATAGTAGGCAGCTTATTAAAACATTTGATTCCATTCACCATCGGAGATTGACTTGACTTACTAGTCTGGAGAATGGCAAATTATATTTGTTAAAATCTAGTGGAATAACCATGATTTTTTACTATTATCTAATTCATGGTGTCTATTTTTAATGTATATACTAAAACTGAAAATGTATGCTGAATAAAGCGTTAAAATCTTATTTCTTTGAAAAGTTTTGCACAATGCGCATCATATTTTTAGACTTTGTAATAATTCTAATGGCTTTTTTTTTGCAATAAAAACATTGTGTGCACTCGGGGCAGCTCCCATTCTCTGATGCCATATAATAATCGTGAGTGGAAATGAGCATAGTAAGCCAGCTTGCAGGTTTTCAAGTCAACAGTAGTGCCAAGCTTTCGAAGCATAAACAAACAGAACTGAGTTTACTACTTACATCATTGATATGAATTTCCAATTTAAAAGAACAATCAATTGATAACCCTAGGATTTTAATTGACTCTTTATTATTTTTATTGCCACTACTCTTTAAGGTATGGGTTATTAATTGATTCTTATCTTTATTTAAAAGTTAATTGTTAGCAATAACCATGTTTGAGCTACAGTAACATTATATTCCATATTTTGGTTTATTTACTGTGGGATCGAGCCTTTTACTACATATGGAATCGTCTGCAACCTAGGACTCACATTACCGTTATCGGGAGGTCGTTGACATAAATTATAAAAAGTAAGGTCCAAGGACCGAGCCTTGAGGCACCCCATACATAGTTTCCCCATAACTAGTTCCTCATTGAAAACGGTATTTGAGTTCTATGTCTCAGATAAGAATCAATTAAAGCAAAGGAGTTCTCTAATTGCCGTAGTGATACAATTTCTCCAACAATAACTCGTGACTGACACAGTCAAGCCTTAGAGAGATCGCATGACAACGTCATGACCTCTTCTTTGGCTTCAAAAGCTTCATAATTACATTTGTGATAGCATTAATAGATCCTGAGTGGATAGACCTTCTCTAAAGCCAAACTGTTGTTATTAAAATATCACATTTGTCGAAGAAATTTACTAAACGAGCTTTAATTATTTTCTCAAAGACCTTCCCAATTACTGGTTGTGAGTGAAATGGGTCTAAATTATAGATCGCCGAATCACCCTTCTTTAGATAGGTCTACCTTGCTGGTTTTTAAATTATCTGGGAGTAACAAGATCATAGAGGAGTTAATTAATCAGCGAGTGGTTTTTTAATTGTCACAAGATTGCTTTGAGGAGGTCATTACTATGCAGGTAAATATCATTAGATTTAGAAGCTTTTAACTTTTTGATTACTTTAGCAATTCATTAGGAACGTTGGTTGAAATAAAGTTTTTATTGTTGGCCTCATTCAAGTACTCCATAGGGTTTTTTGAGTTAGCAGGTAGTGTTTACAAGGTTATTGGAACCTCTAAGAGTATAGATTGAGTTCATCAGCAGTAAGTTTTGATAGGTAAGTTTATTTTTATTATTTTTACCACTTTCAGTATTTATCAAATGCCATATTTTAGTTGTGTTAGTTGCATTATTTTTAACTAAATCAGTATTATGCTTAACTAATTCTTGTTTAAGGGTTTCTTTATATTTCTTTTTTTTAGATTTAAGTTTTGCAGCAAGGTATCGACTACAAAACTCTTAGCTAGTGATGAACAAGGTAATTATTTCTTTTTTAAATTAGTTAATTTCTTGTGATTTTTTGTGTACTGATCTTTTTTATTAATATTTAATTTTACTGTTTTTTTCAGGAAAAGACGTGAAATAAAAGCATTTAAAAGTTTTTCCAGTTATCATCACATTTTATACTCGAGGATCAGTAGTAAAGGCTTGTAAATCATGATAAAACAAAAAACTGTTTACCTGTCAGTAATAATAAATCTTTTTTTTTATAAGTAATTAAAGGCTTTTTTTTCTTTACTGGTTTAATTATCGGACATATCAGAGCTATGTGATCAGAAAAAATAAAACTAAAATTACTTGATTTGATATCAGGGACATTAGAGAAAATATATGTCAATCAAGTTTGACTGCAGGTCGTGTTACTTCTTTCCAAGTGGCTGACACACCGTGATTATTTAGAATGTTATTGAGCTGGCAAGTACGATATTATTACCATTCAAGGAGGTCTACGTTCGTGTCTGTACAGACATATACAAATTTATCTTTTTACTAGCCACTAGTTAGGGCTTTTTTCTAAACTTTCATTAAAAACTTCAATATTCCGGAAGGATCGATACAGACATATTATACAGATCTTATTTATTTTATATGAACAGCAGATATTTCAAAATCGAATAGATGAGAGTTTTTCAAGAGATTAATTTTTTGTAAGAGATATATATTATGTAAGAAATTGAGGTTCTCCTCCGCGATTCATACTAGCAGGTCTATTGTGTGAAGACACTAAATTAAAATCATTAATAGAATAAATCGTTCTCATCTTTACGCAACCAAGTCTCTGTCAGACAAATATCTTAATATTAGGATGATCAGCCAATTGGTCATTTAGCATTAAATATTTCTTAAATGACCTAACTTAGTATAGAAAATAGACTCATGTTTATTACACACAATATTTACATTATTTTCCTTGTTTTTAGTTGTTCACATGACTGTGAAACTCCGTCAAATTAGTTAGTAATTTAAGATTAATCTATTAGTTTTCATTAGAATGAACTTGTCAGAATTACTTAATATATAATATATATAATATATATATATTATATATTATAATATATATATTATATATATATATATATTTATTATATATATAATATATATATTATAATATATATATATATATATTATATATATATATATATATATATATATATATTATATATATTAGATATAAAAATAATATACTTAATTAGGAATGGTGATAAAAAATAATTTTTTATAGAGATTGTCTACCAATCTATTTAATAATTTTTGATTTCACATACTTTATTGAATATATAAACAAGAAATTAACTTCTTAAAATTACGTTTTATAGTTTTGTAATAATTAAATATATCTGTTAATCGTAACTGCGCTTTTACGTTTAACATTGCGGTGTGTTGGATGTTGGACTTGGAAAGTAGCTTACTATTTGTATTTGCTTATTACTAAAAAATGACAATGATTTTTCCTTTTTTAGTATAAGGGGGAGCAAATAAATCTCTACTCTGCTTTGTTCCATTTCTTCTCCTTGCCTTACATTTCAAAGGTATGCAATTAACAATACATCTAAACACTGAAGGTCTACAGATTTGTACCGGAACGAACCGGGTTGTTGCGTCGACAAATCATTCCGTCGACAAATTAATTGCATCGACAAGTTATTTGTCGACGGAGTGATTGTCGACAGAACGAATCGGGTTTTGTTGCGTCGACAAATCATTCCATCGACAAATCATTCCGTCGACAAGTTATTTGTCGACGGAACGATTTGTCGACGCTGTGATCTGTCGATGGAATGATTTGTCGACGCAACAATCCGGTTCGTTCTGTCGACAAATCACTCGTCGACAAATAACTTGTCGATGCAATGATTTGTCGACGGATGATTTGTCGACAGAACGAATCGGGTTGTTCGTCGACAAATCATTCCATCGACAAAATCATTCCGTCGACAAGTTATTTGTCGACGGACGATTTGTCGACGCTGTGATCTGTCGATGGAATGATTTGTCGACGCAACAACCGGTTCGTTCCCGTCGACAAATCATTCCATCGACAAATCATTCCGTCGACAAATCACTCCGTCGACAATAACTTGTCGATGCAATGATTTGTCGACGGAGTGATTTGTCGACGGAATGATTTGTCGATGCAATGATTTGTCGACGGAACGAAACGAGTTGTTGCTCTATAATTATTTCTTGTTTTGGTTAATACATATTTTATATATTCTGAATAAAATTGCAACAATGGCTGAAATATATAATGCAAAGTAAAGCCTATACGCTGTAAATAGTGATTTGATTGATAAAAGAGTTACCTATAAGCAGGGTGTTGCCTAACATATTGTCTAATGAATGAAGCAGTAGTGAGGAGTTGCCCTGAAGCTCTCCTCTCTATGAGCTGCAAGTATTGCATGATAGTGCAGTGAGTATCGGCATCCACCTCCATACTGTTCAGATATGATTTTATCAGAGGTATAAGACCCGGGAATGATCCTTCCTGTCACAAACAAACCATCAAGGAAAAATAACTTTAAAGTGAGCAAGTGCTCAAGCAAATGCTTAAGCAAGGCATAAGCAATTTTCTCAGCAATGCTTAATTGTTTGATGTTTCATTTGATATTTATGTAGCAGTCATTAACACTTGACTTTATTATCTAGGAGAAATAAATACTGATTACACAGGCTATACCAGGCCTGGGCAAACTACGGCCCGCGGGGCATTTTTTTTTCCGTTTAGTGCTAAAGTTCCCCAATCCCTATTCTTTGAGAATAAATTTGACTTAGCTTGGGTTTAGCATACTTTAAAATTTTATGAATGCGGCCTGTGACTGGCTGTAAAAAGACCAACACAGACCTTTGCTAGAAAAGTTTGCCCAGGCCTGGGCTATACACAACTTATTTTTATCCATCAGAAACTAGCTTTTGATTAAACACTCACTTAATTTATGCTAATAATTAAAAAAAAAATAAAAATTTATAAATCCCCAGAAAAACGTAGTTTTTAGAGAGAGTTAGAGATTTTTGAGCAAAAACAAGCATTCTAGCTTGTTTATTAGAATTATTTGTAGATATAAATGTAGGTGGAGCTGAAATGATCCACCCATACAAATATCCCTGTTAATTATTTAAAAATAATGTTACTAATTAAAATTAATATTGAAGGAAAAACACTTATCACTCCCGAAAATGTACTAAGTTAAGTAATGCACACCAAAAAAAAGTTTAATTAGCTGCTCATTTTAAGTAATAGAAACAAACGTAGTATTTAAAGAATCACTTAAACCTCTATAGGATGTGACAAAACACATTTTTACATAAATTATAAACATCTTATACAAAAAAATCCAATTAATGTTGTACCATAAATAGCTGGTTTATATTTACTTGGGTGAAAAAAGATGGCTGCACCCATAGGAAAATTTGAGTCAACTCCCTGGTGGACAAAATGTGAACTACATGGCAGGTCTGACAGAAATCACATTTGTTTCCCTACTTGGTTTATATATTACTTTAGTAGTACTTTGGTTTAAGTAGAGTTCCTTGTAAGGAAATCATGTATCTACCTCCTAGAAAGTCAATAACTTTCTGTGATAAGGTAGACTTTCAGAGAATATACAGATCTGGAGGGCAACCTTTTACAAGTCAGCCTTGGGGACCCTCTAAGTGTTTTTATGCTCTGAATACCACCCAAGTACTAAAACATAAGGTTGTTTATACTGCCCCCCTTAGCATACTTACCGTATCTGCATTTTTGACAAACTGAGATATTGAACCCTCAACTTTGGAGCTGGGATGTAAAAAGTATATTTATTCAGTAAATGTTTTACTTAAAACCTAATTTTTTATCTGATTATTATATTTTTGGCCTCAATAAAGGTTTCTTTTTCATCTAAATGCCATAAAGAACTGCGTAAAATAAATAACTCAATTTTGATAAAAATGTTGAATACGGTAAGTATGCTAAGGAGGGCAGTATACCTTACCTGTTGTACTATTTTTATTAATAATAATAAATAATAATTAATAATAATATTAATATTTAATTATTAATAATTTAATAATAATTTATTAATAAAATATGTTATTATCAAACCTTTCCATTAATGATCTGATTGATAGTCATGGGTTGGTATTGGTTGCTGATGTCACAGTCCTTGTCCGTGCGTGTGGGGGTTTGCTGTCCACTGGAAGTGATGTCTTTCCTAAACCAAAACACCTCCTCCCTTACAGCTGATCTCTTTTGAGCATTTTTCATGTTCTCATCCACCTGTAAAAACATTATAAAAACTATTAAATAATGTCGAGTACATACAACATGTAATTATGGTATATTCTAGTATATACTCTGCAAGCTGAGTAAAGGAAAAAGTCAAACAGGAGGATGAGAACGCTATCAAAGTTAGCAACCAGATACCCCGGGATGTATCCCCCAAGATATTGCTAACAGACAAATTGATTGTCATTTTATTTCACTGTGTCCTAGGCTATACCTCAAATCAAACTAAAATGTTCCTACCTTCCAAGAGATAGATATACAAACTGAAATTTATTTATTCTGAACCGTGGAGGTAGTGATTAAATAAATAAAGCAACAGCCTCTCCACAAATGTAAATACAACTGAAAATATATATATACAAATGTCTTACAAACTGAAATATTTATATAAAATAAAATTTAAAGCACCGACTTACTAAGATAGAAAAACTAAAGATTAATTATTTTGGTATAAAGCTATCCCAACAAAACACATGCCAAGTCGAGTGTAAGAAGTTGTGAGATCATTGAGTAAGCCAAGTCGTTGGTTTCAAATAATGCTTGTAAATGTATGAAGTCTTAGCAGTTTCACTTTGAGACTCGGCCATTAAGCAGCTTAAGGTAGTGTGGTACTAAACATCTTGTATAGAGTGTAGACATACACTATAAGGCACAGTCGAATTATCCACGGCCTCCTAGATTCCTTCTGTTGAAATGATCACCAATAAACATTTCCTACCATAGTTTCTTATGGGAAATTTTTTAGGTGTGTTTTTTTTTAATTTTTCAGTAATTATCCCAATTAATCCAGATAAACTATTTGGATAAACTATCCTGATAAACTATCCGGATAAACAATCTGGATAAACTATCCGGGTTGTTTTCCGGATTACACGGAAAACAACACCCCACACAATATTTTTTATTCACCTGCTGTATTTTTAAATTTCCCGTTATTTACCAACCTGTTATCAACTTTTTGGTCACTTAGGATGGCCATATCAACTACAAACCAGGTTTATTTGAATTTGCGCCCAACAAAACATTGAAAACAACACTCTACTTGAAAATAATTTTTTTACTAACTGTTATTTTAGTTTCCCATGATTTATCCTAGTTTTTTGACTTTTTGGTTTCATAGAGTAGACTTATTGTCTCGAGTATATCTTCATATATTGTATACTTGTTAAAATTGTAAATTGAACTATTATGTCAATGTCCCTCAGCAACAGGTAATTAACAAATATTTCTAATCTGGCTATAACTTAACAACAATAGATTTTTTTTTTTTAATTATCTTTATTTATAAATTAATTGAATAGCATACAATGAACATAAAGATTAGCCTGTTCATGATGGCCCCAATCCTTATCTGAACAGGCGTTGACTTAATACTTAATGCGTAATACTTAATGCTATGATTATAAACCTACTATGGTTATATAAGTGAAATAAACAAAGGAAATAAGAACTAACCTTGCTAATAGGAATAAGTAAGTTGAGATTGTAGGATAGTATCACCCTAGTAAGTAAGACAACAAAACAAACGATGGCAGCATTCTCAAAGTCAGTGAGTTGTACTTCACACGGGCGAAACTCCACTCTCCACCCTATGCTAGGATCAGCTGGAGGGATCTTAAACCTCATTGTTTGCCAATTGGTCGAATTTATATTCTGCAATCATCAGAAAACAATTTAGTCTGTTTTGGTTAAGCAAATAACCGAATGCTAGAAAGTTTTTACAAAAAAACAACTCAACATTAAATAATATTTAGTAAGAATTGATGTACCAAAACCATTGGCATGTATTGATAGTGTAGCGTGCCCTGGCATGATAGCAGTAACAGAACACTGTTTATCTGATTGTGTAGCGTGCCCTGGCATGATGGCAGTAACGGAACACTTTATCTGATTGTGTTGCTGCCCTGGCATGATAGCAGTAACAGAACACTGTTTATCTGATTGTGTAGCGTGCCCTGGCATGATGGCAGTAACGGAACACTGTTTATCTGATTGTGTAGCGTGCCCTGGCATGATGGCAGTAACGGAACACTGTTTATCTGATTGTGTTGCATGCCCTGGCATGATGGCAGTACAGAATACTGCTGATTGTAATGATGGCAGTAACGAACACTGTTTATCTGATTGTGTTGCATGCCTGGCATGATAACAGTAACAGAATACTGTTTATCTGATTGTGTTGGAACACTGTTTATCTGATTGTGTTGCATGCCCTGGCATGATAACAGTAACAGAATACTGTTTATCTGATTGTGTTGCATGCCCTGGCATGATGGCAGTTACAGAACACTGTTTATCTGAATGTGTTGCATGCCCTTGAGATGGCAGTTACAGAACTTTGTTTATGTCTGTTAAAAATTCAAATCATGCCAAGTTAATGTATGTTGAGTATTCATGAACAAAAGTTTGACTTAAGGGTTCAAACCCTGAATGCAAAAAACAGAATGGAGATTACATTGTGTGAAACCATTAATAATGGTAAATTATGATAGAGTTGCCAGATATAGAGGTAGATAATAGCATATTACACAACTGGCTATATCCATACAGATATATACTAGGCGGGGGTATAGCCTATATCAATGCATTGAGAGACCTGAAACATTATTTTGGGGCTCTGTGTAACCAAATTGAAACCTCCTCCAAGAATAAGTTCAGGCTTCCCTCACATTGCTTGTGTTTTGATTTCTATTTTTAATGTTCTATTATATAAGTTAATGTCATTTCACACTGATTATTTGATTATATTTATAAATATTGAGGTCAGGTTACTTTGTCATTGTTTCAAAATTTAACCTACAAGGCTCCTCTAATAATAATATCTCTATGTTAGGGCTCCTCTAGTAATAATATCTCTATGTTAGGGCCCCTCTAGTAATAATATCTGTGTTAGGGCTCCCCAAGTAATAATTCCTATGTTAGGGCTCCTCTAGTAATAATATCTCTATGTTAGGGCTCTCTAGCAATAATATCTCTATAGGGCTCCCTATAGTACGACACACGGCTAAAATCAATTGACACCCGCCAAAATCTCAATGCTTTCAACCTCATTTTTAAATAAAAAATCCCTTCTTTATAGTAACAAAAAAATCCCTACTCTGGCAACACTGAAAGTCAGGTTATGTTTTGAATTTTATGATTTTTTTTATTTGATATTGTATTTTTTTTATTTTTAAATTTATTTATTTACTTTTTAAGTAGGAAATCGTTGTATCTTATAAATTTACCTAAGTGTTGCATTAAATTTGTTCGGGAAGTATGAATTAAGTGAAGTTACAGTTTTTGATTACGTAATGCAATGAATCATAATAGTTCTATGATAAAAGTTTGAAGATGTTAATAAATCGTTAGCTATAATTACTTTTTTCCAAAACAAACTGCTTTTTTGTGTCATGTTTGTATAATTGAATGCGTATTGTTTCATATTATAAAAATAATATGACACAATATGCATTCATGACTTAAAAAGTCAAGACTGTCATCTATTGAAAGACATTGGCATTTTCGAAAAAAATGCTGTCTTTTGGTTGACAGACCCAGACCCTGCGCTGTACTCTAATAGCAAGAAATACTTGAAGAATACATCAATGTCCATGCGTCAAATATAGGCACTCAGATCATATTACAACTCTGCAATAATTGGATGAATTAAACAGATTGGAATGGAACGAAACGAACTCGAACAGATAAATTGCACAATGAGGGAAATAAAAGCGACGCGAGGTTTCAAATATTTACAACCAGTGTTGCCTTTTTATGATTTATTTACGAAAAAGGTATTTTTTTTATACCGAGGTTGGCATAAAGTGGAGGGGGAAAGAGCGGGGTCGGTCTGAACCAATAGAATTCTTTCCCTCACAGATTTTTGGCGGGTGTCAATTGATTTTAGCCGGTGTCGTATTATAGTAATAATATCTCTATGTTAGGGCTCCTGTAGTAATAATATCTCTATGTTAGGGCTCCTCTAGTAATAACATCTCTATGTTAGGGCTCCTCTAGTAATAATATCTCTATGTTAGGGCCCCTCTAGTAATAATATCTGTGTTAGGGCTCCTCTAGTAATAACATCTCTATGTTAGGGCTCCTCTAGTAATAATATCTATGTTAGGTCCTCTAGTAATAACATCTCTATGTTAGGGCTCCTCTAGTAATAATATCTCTATGTTAGGGCTCCTCTAGTAATAATATCTAAGGGCTCCTCTTAATATCTCTATGTTAGGGCTCCTCTATATCTCTATGTTAGGGCTCCCCTAGTAATAATATCTCTATGTTAGGGCTCCTCTAATAATAATATCTCTATGGTTGCATCCCACACAACCTTATTGTTATCATTAGTTCTAATATCATAATAATTATTGTTTCATTTTGTTGATAATAAATCTTTTTAAGTAAGTATTCTAATTTATGAAAAATAAATAACAGAATAAGTTCACTGTGCTGTGGCTCCCTCACAGCACAGGTCATGCCTCTTGTGAGGGATATTATCTACATTAAGAAAATTGTAATTTTTTATTATATAAAAAGAAATAAAAAAAAGAAATGGGAATTCACCTCAAAATGATCAGAATCATGAGGCGATTGGTTAACTTTTTCTTTAAATAAAGACACAGTGTCTCTGATGAAGAGATGAGCTATGTGTCTGGCCAGAGGTTCATCTATACCAGCTTCAGTTAATTTATTACAAATGCCTTCATCCATCACTAACTTCGTATCGTTATACCTGCAAGTAAGGAATATTGTAAATATGGTCAGCAAACTTGCTAAATATACACAGAATGACAATATCAAGTTTTCCACTAGGTTTTCCACTAGTCACTAAAGTTCATCAATTTTCCCTTGCTCTGATTAAACATATATCTATTGAGAATTTATACAACGAGAGAAAGAGTCACCCGTGGTGTAGTGGTTAAGGTACGCGGCCAATACACAGAATAAACAGACTTTAGTCATGGGTTCAATCCCAGCATGGGCCTCTAGATTTTTTATAAGGGATAAAAATTCTGCGTACCATGTCCTTCAGAAGGGACGTAAAGCCGGTGGTCTCGAGCCTGTGCGTTGTCAGGTACTCGTTAATGATCCCTTACCCTAAATGAAACTGGGTATAGGCAAAATTTAGGACCCTCATTGTAGATTCATTATAATACTATAGTGTGTCTGCCTAGTAGTTTAAAGTGTGTGGAGGTTTGGTTTAACAGTGAGAGCACGTGTTGTTCCCAGTTTTCACTAGACTATAAGAGTCAGTGAAAATATGTATGATTGCTTGAAAAAATCACGAGAGGAACCATAGAAAGTCACGGCTCTTCTGTCTAGATTAGATGAAATATATCTACACTTGAAATTAAAAGGAGTAGAACACTATCTTAGGGAGCTGGTAAAAAGGGCCTAACAACTGCCAGGCAGTTACTACCACTCCCCCTATATTACTATTATTACTATACAAGAAGGGACCTGGTGGTAGGACACAATTCTGCCACCGAGACAAACCACCTTCAATCTCCATTCGGGCCATTAAAATTTTCCAGTTGGACTCTAGTAAACAAAGATACTGTGGAAATGATGGGAGACTTACAGCTGTCCCTGAGCACTGAGATAGGAGTCTATACTATCGTATCTAGATTTAGGTATAACAAATTTATCATTTTTCAAAGGATCCAGTCCTCTTTCTTCTCTAGTTCTGCAGTCCACAGCTCCAGATATAACATTCCATCTGCAGTCTACATCTGTTAGAACTCCTCTTTGTATTGGACTCGCTGCAGTGAGTGCTAACTGAAAACAATGCCAGTAAAATGTTACAAGTATACAGAGTGTTCCATATAAAGTGTCCACCAATGAAGGAGCAATAGTACTCTTCAAAAGAACAAAAAATGTTCTATACTATAAACCCCGATATCCAACATTTTTCCCACTAAGTCAAATTTTATATTTTAAAAAAATATGTGACCTCACATCATAAAATTGTAAATAGCGTTTAAACTGTTGAAGCTATAAAGGTGAAATTGGTCTTGTTGGATTGCTTAGTAAATTTTCTAAAGGACAAACAACTAACTATGTCGAATATTTTGGAACTACTGCCCAAAAATTTGCATGAAGATTGATTTTTGCAAAAATTGAATTTTTATGGTAGGGCATTAGAGGAAGTAAGAGATGAGCAAAAGTTTACCCAAGAACAGAAAAAACTTCTCTTATAATTGCCCTTTAAGAAAAACCAAACTTCATCATACATTCAATAGTCAAAATGTTAAGCCATTCTTCCTAGAAGTTGGAGAAACTGATATTTTTTGGCATTTTTTTATATCTCCACTATGTTAATTACATGGTATATAAAATAATTAAAAATCTCTAAAACAGGAGAAAAGAGGGGTTTTAGAGATAAATGTGTAAGAATAAAATATGTTTATTTTTACCTCCTAGAGTCTAAAAATCGTATTACATTTTTTACTATTGAATGAATAAAAATATTTAGATTTACTTAAAGGGCAACTATAAGAAAAGTTTTTTCCGTTCTTGGCTGAACTTTTGCTCATCTCTTACTTCCTCTAATGTCCTACCATAAAAATTCCATAAACTTCAATTTTTTTCAAAAAATTGTTTTTCATGCAAATTTTTGGGCAGTAGTTCCAAAATATTTGATCTAGTTAGTAGCTTGTCATCAGGAAATTTACTCAGCTTTCTAACGAGACCAATTTCGCCTTTCTAGCTTAAACAGTTTAAACGCTATTAACAATTTTATGACGTGAGGTCAAATATTTTTTAAAAATATTGGAAATTTTTTTTCAAACATGTAAATGTGTATAATTAACTTATCTAGTTTTAGATATAATGTACAAATTTAATTTTCTGTTTGTTTAACCTAATAATTTATTTTATGTATTTAATTTTTTTTACTATAGTTTTACTTATTTCATTGTTAATTGTCATGTTTAATGTGATTGATTAGTACGCTGTGTGTTTTAGCAACTCATTGTATATGAGCAGCCCCACTATGTATTTTTTTTGTAAATATATTGTGTTTCTCTCTAAAAATATTTGAAAACGGTTGGAGATCGGAGTTTATATTATAGAACATTTTTTGTTCCCTTTGAGGAGTACTATCACCTCCTTCATGGTGGACACTTTATATCAAACACTCTGTATATTAGAAGTACAAATATACAATATATACTCTAAGCTATTGCAAAATCAAATACCTCAAAAACAATACTAGGTAAAGAGACCGTATCTATGCGATCTGAGTAATGACATCTCTAGATAATCAAAACTCATTGCTCTAAGACACTTGATTAGAGAGCTTAGAATAATACTGTATATAGAAGGAGCAACTACTGATAAGAGGAAAGCTGGTTTACTGTTGCACCTAAGTAATGCTGCCACCCTAACAATATACAATTTTCTAAAAAAAAGTTGGCAATACTTCCGGTTGCTGAATTATTATGTTCTTTTATTTAATGATTGATTATTCATAAAACTAATATAAATATCGGTGCATTACAATATTTTGAGCATTTTAAATTGTAGTTTAACGTATTTATTAAAATTATATATAAAAGTAGTCCTCGTCAACTAAATGTAGATTCTTTATTCCGCCACCCTTTTGCCATCTAAGACCAGTTTTATTAAATACTCAGCAGGTGTTTTAAGTTATTATATTTGTTCTTTACGATTTTTCTTCATTAATAGATATTTATGGCAAATATTTAAAATAATGTTTTGTTGTCAGGTTGGTAGCATTACTTAAGTGCACCAGTCAACCGGCTTTCTTGTTATCAGTGGAATTACATTGTGTTTACGGTCCTGTGCTCCTTCTATATATAGTATTATTCTAAGTTAGAGAGGCTCTGATCCATCCACCACTAATAATAATCTTTAGCCAATTATAGTTATCCAACTTGCTTTAGAATTTTTTTAATATTCAAACTAGCAAGCTATTACACTTTAAGGTGAACTTAAAAAAAGTAAAATAATGACAAATATAAAATATAAAAGGACAAGCATACCATGATGGGACAGAGGGGAGTGAGTTGGTCATACAGGGTTCTTGCTTCTTCCATGTTACAAGCCTGCAACACACATAAAATAGAGACAAAACAAACATCATTTTATCTACAATAACTATTTAAATTCTTCATTCTTTTCAGTGATTTCCCTTTTAGAAAATTGTTTATAAGATGGCTCATAAGCAACTTATGAGCCATAAATAAAACTCTATGGAAGGGGGTAGGGGGGGCCGGGAGAGGGTCCAAACTCCATTTTACAGGCCCCTAATAATAAATATGTTTCGCGAATTTTTAGGTAGATAACTAACTGGGTTTCGAGTTTAAGAGTATGTCGAAGAAATTGCTGCCGATTATTCCAAGGATAGTGAGGTAAAAATAAATCCCACTATTGAAAGTGCCCCTAGTATATGTAATCGGAATGGAAAACAAGATCTAACTTTAAAAAACGAGTGATCTGAATCGAAAGACATCGGGCCATTCTGGAAAGTTACCGCAGGTTGATCAAAGTTTATGCATAACAATGGAGAAAATGATTGAGAAAAAGTTAAACGTACTTTTAGAAAATTTTAGTCAGTGTTTGAGACAGTGACAACACAACAACAACGGTTAGTTAAGGATTTGTAAATAAACAAATTAGGTGAAATTAAATAATATTAGGTTAGTATATTTGGTTAATATGGAGGTATACTACTTCCACATCAACCAAATATTCCTTAAAGCTTGATTCACCAAGCTTAGAAGTGTTACTCTCTTCATAAAAAGCAACAAGTGAGTGATAAGCATATGCATGGTACACAGCGCTTGCATCCTGTTATAGCACAGTGCTTGCATCCTGTTATAGCACAGTGCTTGCATCCTGTTATAGCACAGTGCTTGCATCTTGTTATAGCACAGTGCTTGCATCCTGTTATAGCACAGTGCTTGCATCCTGTTATAGCACTTGCTAATACGAGTGCTTAACAGAAAACTCTCAGAGTTCTGGTTTGCTCATTGCTTACGTAATATCATAACAAATATTTTGTACCTTAAATATTATATTTAAAGTAAATAATACTGTCGTGACCCAATTGAATTTTAACCAACAGGCAACAGGGCTTAGCAGTTAAGTTCAGAAGGACGAGGTCGATAGCCCGTCAAACCATTTTACCATTAAAATATTGTAATCATGAAAAAAGGTTGAGACTGCACACCTGGAATGTGAGTTGTAAACAGGAGCAGCCCATGCCAAAACACATGGCATCCATATATACATGATCATCTAAAGCTGCTTTCTCTGCCTCTCCATCATCACCAAGTGCTTTTAGATCATCACGGAATGGTGATATCGTTTCTTTATCTTTGTACACTGAAACCAAAGAAAACAACAGAATAATTACAGATAATTTATACAATGCTTAGGTGACAAAACTAGTTTTCAAAGGAAGCACCGTTTTACAAATAAAATAAAAGTTTTTCAAAGAATAAACTTTTTTACTTAGAAAGCTGTCTTTCCTTAAAGAAATAATTTTAGAACAAAGAAATAATTTTTTCTTCTATTATTTCAAAGAGAACTTAAAATTATTTAAAGAAATTGTCTTTTTTTTAAAAATAGACACATTTGTCTTTCAACAAAACTTTTTTACCACAGTAAAAACTGTTTCTTAAAGAAACAACCTCACTATCTCATTTTCCCTTGGGAAAATTTTCTAAAAACGGTTGAAAATTTGAATAACTGATTCATTCGGTACTTTTAAGTAAAATTACCTTTACACAATTTCCAAACATGAACAGTGTAATATAAACCTGTGAATAGAAGACAAAGATTGCCCATCAGTGCCCAACCACAACATTCAGTTCCACACCACAACAATCAGTTCCACTGCCAACAACAACAATCAGTTCCACTGCCCAACACAACATTCAGTTCCACTGCCCAACACACAATCAGTTCCACTGCCCAATCACAACATTCAGTTCCACTGCCAACCACAACAATCAGTTCCACTGCCCAATCACAACAACATTCAGTTCCACTGCCCAATCACAACAATCAGTTCCACTGCCCAACCACAACAATCAGTTCCACTGCCCAATCACAACATTCAGTTCCACTGCCCATCCACAACAATCAGTTCCACTGCCCAACCACAACAATCAGTTCCACTGCCCAATCACAAAATTCAGTTCCACTGCCCAACCACAACACTCAAAATCATTTCCCAAATAGTACAACTACAGCGGTAGACTGATTTTTGTACTGAGTGTCAACTCTCTAGCATAAATACACTGGGCAGAATTTCAGTTATTTATGAACAAATTAGATTTCGATTTATTAGGCTAGCTATTACATTTCAATATGTAGTTATTATCTGTTTGTTTGATTTTTTCTTATCAAGAATTATCTTATATTTTTACCCAGATCTATTATTATTATAACTATTATTTTTTTTTCTTTTAATTCTTAGCCTAGGCTAGTTTTAAGAGCAAGGGACGGGTTTTTACCAAGTCACCTTCTCATATAGGAACTAATGTGGTCTCACAAAAGTTCTGTCGAGTCATGTCTATGTTGCATACTATTAAGTCATACTCAAGGTCTTTCGTACTATTGAGCAGGTTTGTAGAATTACTGATTTTTGGATAAGCTCAATGAGAGAAACCGGTATATCTATTTTTTCTATTGCTGATTTTAAGTCTTTATGAATTATTCCATTTGCCGATAATACTATGGGAATGACTGTAGCTGATTTCATTTTCCAAATTCTAATGATTTCCGCGGCCAAATCTGTGTATTTTGATATTTTTTCTTGGGTAGTTTTATTAAGGTTTTATGGGTAAGTGGCACAGCGACATCTATGAATTTGACATGTTGTTTAATTTTATCTACAATTACTATATCAGGCCTATTGTGAATTATAGTTTTATCAGTGAGTATTGTCCGGCCGTAATATAATTTAAACAAGTTATTTTCTAACACAGGTTCAGGTTTGTAGTTATAGTATTCAGTTTTTGTTTGTATCAGATTTATTTTTATGGCTATTTCTTGATGTATGATGTTTGCAATTTGGTTATGGCGTCGTAAGTAGTCTGTTTGTGCTAATATTTGACATCCGGATATTATGTGTTGGATCGTTTCAGGGGCGTTGTGGCAGAGTCTGCATGTATCGTCCGTTAAGTTTGGCTCTTTAATTATAAATTTTCTATAGTTTCTTGTGGCTACTACTTGATCTTGGATAGCCATCATAAAGCCTTCAGTCTCTCCATAGAGGTCTCCTGAGGTCAGCCAGTTGTTTGACGCTTTTTTGTCAACATAAGGTTGGTTAAGCTCGTTTAGATACCTTCCATGGAGCTCTTTCTGAGCCCATGCTGCTAGTTTATCTGCTTCATGATTTGGGTTGGTGATATTAGCTGGGTTATAACTGGCCAGATTCAAAGGTGTGTAATCCAAATCTGCTAAGATAATTGATTTGTGCATGTTAGAAGTGATTTGTTTTTCAAAGAAATAATTTTGGAGTGATGTTATCTGGTTTTATGTTAAATTATACATAAATACATAACATACTGAGCCTAAATAACATTTACATACAAGTAGTTACCTGGTAAGTTAATAGCTATTTTTTCTCCTCGTCTAGATCTAATATTTCTAGTTAACGTAACAAATCTAGGATGACCAGCATATATCACTTCATCAGGAATAAATAAAGACTTTGATGCAGAGTTGACAGGATCAGGTTTGTATGGTGGGGTGGTGAACTCTCCACATCCTAGTCTGACAGAAATCAACAACTTTATTTACTATCAATTAGTGATGTGGGTCGGAGAATATTCTCCGAGCACGAGAATATTCTCCAGAAAAATTGGACCATTTTCTATTTTGTACTTATTTGAACATGCCAATATTTTTTTATGTAGTTTTTAAAAAAAATTAGGTGCACTCAGTTACTGAATACTTATTGTTATGTGGGATGTGTGCCATCACTAAATAAGGTGGCCTTAAATCCTTAAAAACTCCTCATCAAAATTTGTGTTATAAATTGTTTACTTTATTCTAGTTTCTAGTCTCGCATGACTTTTTTATTTTTAAGACTGAAACCATATATATTAGTTATATATTTATAGATTAGTTAATTTGAAATATCTTTTCTCGATTAACATATTGTTATTGTTGATAAACATAATAAAAAATTATATTTTGCTGTTCATTTCTTTGTTTAATATCCCTCTTTAAGCATATAGTTAATCAAATATTTTTTTGTTCTACAGTTCTTAGTTTAGTCATTTATTCTAATTAAATTTAATAAATACATTTCCTGTAAGTAAGAAATGGAGAGTAGACAAGATGGAATCTTGATTAACTAAGCCTTTACTAGTGAACATTTTACTATTGCACTGCCTTTCTTTTTATTTTAGTCAACCTTAAAATATGATAGTAGTATATTGAATGGATTAACTTATCAGAAAAGAGTTGTTTGTTTATAAAAATGGTTTGATTGATCGTAAAGAAAAGAGAGAGAGAAAATGTTATTATTACTTTTTAGTTTATCTCTATGATATTTTATGACAAAATTTATTAAATACAACTCAAATAGCAGCTAATCTTATAGTTAAACATTTTTTTAACGTTATTTTTAAAATTGTAGCTCCAAAAGAAAATGCTCGAATATGCTCGCCTTAAGAGAATATTCTCGAGAATATGCTCGAGCATTCTACATCACTACTATCAATATTCAACAGGTTGTTAATCAAAACAGAAAACAATAACTAATGAGTGTGTTTGAAGGGTTACAGATCCACAGGTGGAAACATCCAAAATTACAATGTAGCAAATGGAAGAAATGGAAAAACTGACTTCTGGCTACAGATCTGATTAAACCAGGGTTGGCAAAAACCCGGGTTTAATTGTTAAAACCCAGCCCACCATGATGGGTTTTTTGGGTTTAATGGGTAAAATGGGTTTTAATATTTTTTTTTTAAATTGCAAGTTAAATAATCGTATTTTTAAGCCTATTTTAAGAATCTAGTTAAATTAATATTTTCTTCTTAAACATTTTACATCTATTAAATATGTAAAAAAAAGTTTAATAAAAATAAAGAGCATTCATATATGTATACCAATGCCTTGATTTATTTTACATGCCTATGCATCTGTTCTATAACAGATGCAAGAATAACCTAATTATACTTTTTATAATTATTTTATTTATTTTTAGCTAATTTCCCAAGGAAACAACAAGCTTTATTATAAAAAACTAAATTAATGAATAAAAAATATAAAAACCCAGGTAAAATAGGGTGGGTTTTGCCCATTTTGCCCAGGTAGGTTTTTTTAATTTTCCCCACCCAGGTGCCAACCCTGGATTAAACCAAGGTAAATCCAAAATAATTGCCGTGAAAAGTAAACAATTGGTTTAAAACCAGGATTAGATACCAAAAAAGATAAAAGGATTCAATTTGATTTCATCATTTACCTCACCCTGATCTGTAATCTTTTGCACGGCTCATCATCAAATTTAAATACTTAGCCCATAATTAAATGACATAAACCAAATTACAGTCTATCGACTACTTTAAAAATCTTGACAGGTCAGTTTAGAGTCCGCCAATTCTTAAGAAACAAATATCCCTGTAAGAAAGGAGCAGGACAAAACAATGTAAACAAATCAGGTTATTTTAGCCGTATTTACTTATTTGTATTTATTTACTTACTTGTTTTTATGTTTTTTTTACATTTCTTTAGTGTATTTTTATTTTATAATATCTTTATGATTAATTTGAAAGTAGTTTTCAAAACGATGTAAACACAAGAAGAACGACAAACAAAGTGAACGATTGCTAGGAAGGAGGTTATTTCCCTACAGCAGTTATGGTGGTAGGGATTTTTTTCTCTTTTCACGTGAGGGGTTGGCAGCGGCTTCCCTGATTGGCCAATCATCAAAAATGCTTATGACCTTGGGGATTTTTAAACTAAACGATACCAAGTTAATAAATTTATAAACTACTGCAAGTACCAAATTTTAAATAAATCCAATAGTGGTTAAATTATTTAAAAAATATTTTGCAGTCATTACAGAGGATTAGCACCACACACACAACACACACACACACACACACACACACACACACCACATATATATATATATATATAATATATATATATATATATATATATATATATATATATATATATATATATATATATATATATATATATATAATATATATATATATGTTCTTAATAGCATAAATAGACTTAAGTTGGTGTACATATCAAGTTTTATGTCATCAGCATTAATAACATAAAACCATTGGGGGCAGCATTGGTATGAGACACGTGTAGAGATACTCAGAATGGACATCAGACACGTGTACAGACAGACTGAATGAACACCAGACATGTGTACAGACAGACAGCATGCACAACAGACACATATACAGACACAACGAGGACTAGAGAGAGAACCAGGGAGGCTAAAACAGCAGAAGAAACACAAAGGTAAAATCTGAAAACCATAAATATAAAAAATGTTGGGTTTGAGGCCAGCATTTCAGGCAAATGTTTTTCCTAAATGGGTGGTTTGTCTTTTAACAAACCAGTTGTTTCTAATGTCTTGGATATATGAGCAACAGAGTCAAAACTTGTTAACTAATATATGCTGAATATTCAAAGAAAATGTCGATATTTATTCTATAAATTATACAAAACCTGCAAAGCTATCAAACTGTAGAGAAATTAACCTCTGCACTTAATCAACTCTCTGCACTGCACAGCTAACAAACTGTAGAGAAAATGTTAACATCTGCACTGCACAGCTAATCAAACTGTAGAGAAAATGTTAACCTCTGCCTGCACAGCTAATCAAACTGTAGAGAAAATGTTAACATCTGCACTGCACAGCTAATCAAACTGTAGAGAAAATGTTAACATCTGCACTGCACAGCTAATCAAACTGTAGAGAAAATGTTAACATCTGCACTGCACAGCTAATCAAACTGTAGAGAAATGTTAACCTCTGCACTGCACAGCTAATCAAACTGTAGAGAAATGTAAACCTCTGCACTGCACAGCTAATCAAACTGTAAGAGAAAATTTCTGCACTTAATCAAACTGTAGAGAAATGTTAACATCTGCTGCACTAATCAACTGTAGAGAAAATGTTAACCTCTGCACTGCACAGCTAATCAAACTGTAGAGAAAATGTAAACCTCTGCACTGCACAGCTAATCAAACTGTAGAGAAAATGTTAACATGCACAGCACTGCACAGCTAATCAAACTGTAGAGAAAATGTTAACATCTGCACTGCACAGCTAATCAACTGAAGAGAAAATGTTAACCTCTGCACTGCAGCTAATCAAACTGTAAAGAAAATGTTAACCCTCTGCACTGCACAGCTAATCAAACTGTAGAGAAAATCTGCACTGCAGCTAATCAAACTGTAGAAAAATGTTAACCTTGCACTGCACAGCTAATCAAACTGTAGAGAAATGTTAACATCTGCACTGCTGCACTGCACAGCTCAAACTGTAGAGAAAATGTTAACATCTGCACTGCACTAATCAAACTGTAGAGAAAATGTTAACTCTGCACTGCACAGCTAATCAACTGTAGAGAAAATGTAACCTCTGCACTGCAAAGCTAATCAAACTGTAGAGAAAATGTTAAACCTCTGCACTGCACAGCTAATCAAACTGTAGAGAAAATGTTAACATCTGCACTGCACAGCCAAACTCTGCACTGCACAGCTAATCAAACTGTAGAGAAAATGTTAACACTGCACACTAATCAACTGTAGAGAAAATGTAAACCTCTGCACTGCACAGCTAATCAAACTGTAGAGAAAATGTTAACCTCTGCACTGCACAGCTAATCAATGTAGAGAAAATGTTAACATCTGCACTGCACAGCTAATCAAACTGTAGAGAAAATGTTAACATCTGCACTGCACAGCTGCAGAAAATGTAACTCTGCACTGCACAGCTAATCAAACTGTAGAGAAATGTAACCTCTGCACTGCACCAGCTAATCAAACTGTAGAGAAAATGTTAAATCTGCACTGCACAGCTAATCAAACTGTAGAGAAAATGTTAACGCACTGCACAGCTAATCAAACCCTCTGCACTGCACAGCTAATCAAACTGTAGAGAAATGTTAACATCTTGCACTGCTAATCACCTCTGCACTGCACAGCTAATCAAACTGTAGAGAAAATGTTAACCTCTGCACTGCACAGCTAATCAACTGTAGAGAAAATGTTAACATCTGCACTGCAACAGCTAATCAAACTGTAGAGAAAATGTTACACCTGCACAGCTAATCAAAGAGAAATGTTAACCTCTGCACTGCACAGCTAATCAAACTCCTCTGCACTGCACAGCTAATCAAACTGTAGAGAAAATTTAACATCTGCACTGCAGCTAATCAAACTGTAGAGAAAATGTTAACCTCTGCACTGCACAGCTAATCAAACTGTAGAGAAAATGTTAACCTCTGCACTGCACAGCTATCAAACTGTAAGAGAAAATGTTAACATCTGCACTGCACAGCTTCAAACTGTAGAGAAATGTTAACCTCTGCACTGCACAGCTAATCAACTGTAGAGAAAATGTTAACCTCTGCACTGCACAGCTAATCAAAACTGTAGAGAAAATGTTATCCTCTGCACTGCACAGCTAATCAAACTGTAGAGAAAATGTTAACCTGCACTGCACAGCTAAATCAAACTGTAGAGAAAATGTTAACCTCTGCACTGCACAGCTAATCAAACTGTAGAGAAAATGTTAACTGCACAGCTAATCTGCAGAAAATGTTACTCTGCACTGCACAGCTAATCAAACTGTAGAGAAAATGTTGTTAACCTCTGCACTGCACACTAATCAAACTGTAGAGAAAATGTTAACATCTGCTAATCAAACTGTAGAGAAAATGTTAACTACAGCTAATCAAACTGTAGAGAAAATGTAAACCTCTGCACTGCACAGCTAATCAAACTATAGAAAAATGTTAACCTCTGCACTGCACAGCTAATCAAACGTAGAAAAATGTTAACCTCTGCACTGCACAGCTAATCAAACTGTAGAGAAAATGTTAACCTCTGCACTGCACAGCTAATCAAACTGTAGAGAAAATGTTAACATCTGCACTGCACAGCTGCAAACATCAGCTAATCAAACTGTAGAGAAAATGTTAACATCTGCACTGCACAGCTAATCAAACTATAGAGAAAATGTTACCCTCTGCACTGCACAGCTAATCAAAACTGTAGAGAAAATGTTAACATCTGCACTGCACAGCTAATCAAACTATAGAGAAAATGTTACCATCTGCACTGCACAGCTAATCAAACTGTAGAGAAAATGTTAAACCTCTGCACTGCACAGCTAATCAAACTGTAGAGAAAATGTTAACATTTGCCACTGCACAGCTAATCAAACTGTGTTAACCTCTGCACTGCACAGCTAAATCAAACTGTAGAGAAAATGTTAAACCTCTGCACTGCACAGCTAATCAAACTGTAGAGAAAATGTTAACCTCTGCACTGCACAGCTAATCAAACTGTAGAGAAAATGTTAACATCTGCACTGCACAGCTAATCAAACTGAGAGAAAATGTTAACCTCTGCACTGCACAGCTAATCAAACTGTAGAGAAAATGTTAACCTCTGCACTGCACACTAATCAAACTAGAGAAAAGTTAACATCTGCACTGCACAGCTAATCATTAACCTCTGCACTGCACAGCTAATCAAACTGTAGAGAAAATGTTAACCTCTGCACTGCACAGCTAATCAAACTGTAGAGAAAATGTTAACCTCTGCACTGCACAGCTAATCAAACTGTAGAGAAAATGTTAACCTCTGCACTGCACAGCTAATGTAGAGAAAATGTAACCTCTGCACTGCACAGCTAATCAAACTGTAGAGAAAATGTTAACCTCTGCACTGCACAGCTAATCAAACTGTAGGAAAATGTTAACCTCTGCACTGCACAGCTAATCAAACTGTAGAGAAAATGTTAGTGCAGCAGCTAATGTAGAACCTCTGCACTGCACAGCTAATCAAACTGTAGAGAAAATGTTAACCTCTGCACTGCACAGCTAATCAAACTGTAGAGAAAATGTTAACCTCTGCACTGCACAGCTAATCAAACTATAGAGAAAATGTTAACCTCTGCACTGCACAGCTAATCAAAACTGTAGAGAAAAACCTCTGCACTGCACAGCTAAAAACTGTAGAGAAAATGTTAACATCTGCACCTGCACAGCTAATCAAACTGCACTGCACAAATCATGTAGAGAAAATGTTAACAACTGCACTGCACACTAATCAAACTGTAGAGAAAATGTTAACACTGCACAGCTAATCAAACTGTAAGAAAAATGTTAACCTCTGCACTGCACAGCTAATCAAACTGTAGAGAAAATGTTAACCTCTGCACTGCACAGCTAATCAAACTGTAGAGAAAATGTTAACATCTGCACTGCACAGCTAATCAAACTGTAGAGAAAATGTTAACATCTGCACTGCACAGCTAATCAAACTGTAGAGAAAATGTTAACCTCTGCACTGCACAGCTAATCAAACTGTAGAGAAAATGTTAACCTCTGCACTGCACAGCTAATCAAACTCATTTAAAGTTCTTATTATGCTTATCTTTTGAAAAGTCCAGAAAAATGAAACTACATGTTCCGATGCAGGTTATTAAGCATATCACAAGAAAGCCTCACAAGAAAATTTGCTAAAACCCAACTGATAACTAAAATATTGCAAGAACTGAAAATTGTCATTATTTTTGTCATCTTAACAATTGCCCTGGAAAATTGATAAAGATTTTTAAGGTACATTTCTAAAATGGCAGCTGATTTATATTTAGAGGAACTATTGGCTACTTAAAGAGGTAAACATGCATTACATTTTAAGCTGATTAATCCAATATGTGAATTTTTCACATTATTAGTGAATCCATCTAGTTTTAATTCAGCAAAATAAGTTAATGCATAGATGAAATAATAAGATGACACAGACAAACAGCATAATGACACATACAAACAGATAGACAGCATGATGACACAGACAAACATGTCTGTTTGTCTGTGTCATCTTATTATTTCATCTATGCATTAACTTATTTTGCTGAGTTAAAACTAGATGGATTCACTTTCTGTGCATGATGACACAGAAAGACAGCATGATGACACAGAAAGACAGCATGATCAAAACTACTAAGAATATTATTAAAATGCTCGCAACAAATGATTATGACATTTTTTTTGTGAACCTAATTCTTTCCTTATCTATGGAAGCATTTCTTAAAATAAATTACCAAATAAAGTCTAAAACATGCTCTTGGATCAATAATTATACCTTGGAAATGCAGTTAATGTCATAAGTAGTTCATTATTGTCGAGAAGTTGCTGGGCCTCTTCTCGCCTGTACCTCATATTAGCTTCGACTATATTAAAGTGAGCTAGTAATCCCCCGTATGGTTTACCAGGAGTGCCCTCTATCATGTAACCACCATACTCAGGCCTCCAAACACTTTTCAACTCTCTGTAATCACAGTAACAAATATAAGGTTATTACTATAAACTCATTTATTCATTAATTCTTTGATCATGGGCTGAATCACATAAACAGGCAAGACTAAAGTGATGTAGAAATTCATATAGTAGGGGTCGGGGCAGGGGGACAGTGGTCTAACTCCCTGGTTTTAGGTGGTCCTAAAAAAAAACAGGGATTAGTAGCATCAACTACCGCACCGAGCGCTAGTTTTCACCTTGTGCCCTTATCACTATTGTTATCAGTTTTAAATCGATACTTCTATTTATGTTTATAAAAAATGTAAACAAGACGATTTTTATCTTATTCATTGACTTTTTTCTTTTTTAGTAGCTTATAAGATAATTTTTTTAGAAAATAGGATAATGTGTGTTACGAAAGGTGTGTTATTATGAGACAACGAAGACGTAAATTAAATTTATAATTTCCCGGTTTGATGTTTCTTTAAAATATAAAATAAGCTTTATTTAACAAATACAATTCATTGTACAAAGTTAATTGTCAAAATACATAAAAGTGTTAATAATCAATTTTTTTAAATTCCACTACATTATACAGAGGGTTGTCTAATAATAATTCTCTTATATACCCAGAAAATTTCTTTTCATCTAACCCTCTTTTTTCAACGGGCAATAAATTATAAAGTCGAAGGCCAGCCTGAACAGAATTATACCTCACTGTTTTTTCAAGTCTGCATTTTGGTACAACAAACAAATTATTTTGTCTAGTAAAATAAGAATGCATATTTTCTACCACTGTTAAGCTTGATTGAATACTGTGAATGAATACGAGCAATTGATAACAATACAGAGAGTAAAGAGTGAAAATGCCTTTATTTTTAAAATATTTTCGGCACGATGTTTTATTAGGTAGGTTATATAATATTCTGATTGCCCTTTTTTGCAATATAAAAATTCTGTCAACACTTGGGGCATGGCCCCATATCATGGTGCCATACGATAGTAACGAGTGAAAATGGGCAAAATAAACTATTTTTAATGACTTACTAGAAACAGACGTAGAGGCTTTTCTCAGCATATAAATGCTTGTACTTAGCTTTTTAGCCAAAAAATCTAAGTGGGGCTCCCAGGATAATTTATTGTCTAAATGAATCCCTAGGAATTTAAATGAACACAAATTAGTAGCTTTAAAATTAAACAGTAAACTTACAGTTTTGTCATTATAATTAACCTTATTTGCATTACACCAATCTGTAAGAACACCTAAGGCTAGGGACTGTACTTGCTGCAAGTCAGATAGTACTTTGGATGATAAAACCACACCGTAATCATCGGCAAAAAGAAAAGCAGCTGCCACTAGTAACCGCATCGCGTAAGGCAGGTCATTTATGAAAATTAAAAATAAAATAGGACCCAAAACTGAACCTTGTCTTACGCCATGTTTTATTTCCAGAAAGTTAGAGAATGTACCACCCAAATCAATATACTGTCTCCAGCCCTTTAAATAAGAAATAATAAAATTAACAGATTTTACATCAAGCCCATAAAAAATTAGTTTTATGCGCAGAATCTCTAGCTGTACTCCATCAAAGGCTTTGGAGAAATCAAAAAAATATGCCAAAACTTTTTCTTGAAGATCGTAATTTTCTAAACAGATATTTACAAATCTCGTAACAGCCTTGATTGTACTTAAACCTTTTCTAAAGCCATATTGGTGTTCATAGAATAATTTATTGGTTTCAAAGTACTCCACCAACCTATTTTTAGCGCATATTTCAATAATTTTAGCCAAGGCAGGGATAAGGGATATGGGCCTATAATTTGCAAACTCATCATTGCTACCCTTTTTATGAATTGGAATGACTTGAGCTATTTTTAACGAATCTGGAAAAACCCCCTCACTAAAACACACATTAATCAAGTGAGCAAGTGGTTCACAAAATACTGCCGGATATTGATTTTAAAATTTCAAAATTTATTCCAAAAATGTCAAAACTTTTGGATATTTTTAGGGATTTGAAAATGTTATGTATTTCTTCAACAGTGACTTCTTTAAAGGTAAATTTAATATTTACGACAGGAACATTATTTAAGTATTCCTGAAACGATTTTTTGCTAGGTGGAATCTTATCGAGCATGTCATTAACTGAATTTATGAAGTACTTGTTGAAGCCATCAGCAGTCATTGTACCAGGAAAGTTATTTTTTAAATTTAAAGGAGGAGATATTTTTTTAGGGATGGTATTATTAATTATTTGCCATGCCTGTTTGGTTTTATTGGGAGCATTAACTATTAATGAGTCATTATAAGAAATTTTGGATTTTTGAATGGCACTACGGTATTCTCTTTTACAAACATTTTTGATGTTTGTCTACAAATCATGGTTATCTAGATATCAGGTCTACTTAAAATTAACACAGCGTTTATATATTTATAACATTTTATGAAAATTATACCTTTAAAATAATTAATACAATTTTAACATTGTTAAAGACCCTTTTAAATAATTTTAATCTTGGAATTGAAGAAATAATTATTTTATATATGGGGTACAAGGTGAACCGACCTGCCTAGAGGAGAAAGGGTGAACTTAGGGCAGGTCCATCTAAAGCAGCTTATTTCGGGGGAGTTAGACCACTGTGTCCCGCGCCCCCACCTCTACTGTATGAATTTCTACATCACTTTAGGCAAGACATAATAAATCTAAATTTAACTTCAATAACAGTAGTGGCTTTACTCTATTACAATCTAGCTTAAATCTAAGATTTCAGCTGCTCTATCTGCTGTGGTCAGAATAAACCCAAACAACCCCCCCCCCTCTTTTATGACTGCATCTCATCACCTCATCTTACCTATGCAAATAAAGGTCTATAGAATGCATACAGTGTTGTAACATTTATTAAACCAAAAGTTTAATGTGAGGGTTTTTGAACATGAATTGGAACAATGGAGGACATTTGAATCACCAGGACTATTTGTTGACCACGAGTGGTGAATTTGAAGAGTGTATGATTAATAGGGATGGAACAGTATAGACACTGCCTACGCCACCGTTTAGCTCTTTTGAACAGCTTACATCTGATCAAAAGTATTTATAGTTCAATAGAGAGAAAGGATGAGTTGGCATCACTTACTCTGATTTACTGAGTTCTTTTTCTTGTAAAATAGGAAGTAGTTGTAATGCTTTTAAACTGAGAGTGGCTTTCCTCTTCTCATCGTTGAAATTTACAATCATATATTCCACCTGCCAACAGAATAAACATAAAAATAGTATTAAAGAAGACTCGGAGAGAGGTGCAATATCACCTAGCAAGTAGGCAAGACAGCAGGACCTTGTAGCTCACTCCATTGCAACATATTGCCTTACACTATGCTTTATTGGTCCCAGGGTAGGCTTTTTGATGAGCTTTGACTTTACTACTAGATGTGCCATACTGTAACACAAAACAACACTTTTGATGAGAAGTAAGTTTTCCTTTAACTTTAAGACCTGCACAGTTAATGTTATTTATAACATCAGGCTCAGTTCAGGCTCTGTCGGCGCCCTGATGAGTGAGACGTAACGAAACAGAGTGGGACATGACATTATGTCGAGCCATCAATGATGACGAATGTCGAATGATGGAACAGTTCCCAGATGTAGCATTGCATTTTGCTTGTTACATTTCCTAGGTGTCTCTCGCACAATTATATTGTGTTAATGTTATTATTGTAAGCATGTGTAGTTTGTTTTACGCATATGTTTCGAGATGGATTCATCTCTATATTTTTATCCTCAATGGGGGTCATTTTCTTAAACGGCAAATCTACTAAGCGAGTAAGACGAGATGTAATGAAAAGCAAGTTACGAGGGGCAGGACCAAGCCAGCCAGTTCTCATCAACTATACCTTCTGAAACTACCCCCAAAAACCATAGAGATATATACTAGAGGGAGCATAGCCTATCTTAATACATTGAGAGGCCTGAAACATTTTTAGTGGGGCTCTCAGGGGCTCTGTGTAACCTCATTGAAACCTCCTCCAAGAGGAAATTATGGTTATAATTAATCAATTGTTTTGGGCTTCCCACAGATTGTTTGTGTTGTGATTTGTATTTTAAACATTCTACTATATAATTTACTGTTTTTGTTATGTTTATTTGATGAAAATGAAATCAAATATGGTCAGGTTACTTTTTCGATGTTTTCAAAATTCAACCAATAGGGCTCCCTCTACAGTGTATCGACGACTTTAAAAATCTTGACAGCTCAGTTTAGGCACCACCAATTCAAAAAAAAAATTTAAACTTAAGGATACACTGTAGTAATATATCTCTATGCCAACAACAGGTTCAACCCCATGGTGTTTGTATTGTTGCTAGGGGATCGATATTTCAAACATGATATTGATAAATTTGATAGATTTTACATTTCATACTTGGCTCTTTAAATCATTATGCGGAGACAGGCTAAATATCTTAAAATTGTATTATTTTTCAGCGGAATACAATTTTTTTAATCAAAGATCCTAACACAGTTGAACGTTTTGATTATCAACTTATTTCCATAAACCAGAAGCTAATTGTTAAAAATGTCTATTAAAGTAAAGAAGACGTTTAATGTTATGATGTAACAAGGGTACAACATAATGACACGGAGAGCAGCGACATGACGTAAAACTTAATGACTAATCGGGAATGCTTTACAAGTAGATAACGACTTGGCTTCCTACTGATAACAAAAAGCAATTAACTATTACATTAGTTGCGACATTATAAGGTTATGACAGCTTTCAGTTTGTTTGGCATTGTATAGCTGGAAGACGTAACGGTTTGATAAACTCTCAAAGAGTTCAAATGAATGAATCGCAACAACTAATATTATTACTGTACAAGATTTTTTGCCACTTTGTCTTTAAACCATTAACACCATCAATTTATATAGCATCATAATTAATGCCATCAGTTCTAATATAGTCTTCGCTGGAATGGATAAATCAAAATTATTAATAGATGAACTTACACAAACGGGTACAGGACAACTCGGAACTTATCCTAACCACTTTAAACTCAAGTTCGAATATCATGATTATCCTCCAAAGCTCCAGGTGGTATTATTTCGTTCGGATGTAACTTAAAGTTAATTAATTTTTGCGGATAAGCATTCAATAATTCAAATAATCATGCATTCAAATAATGCGTAAAATCTTGGTTATATACACTGTACCAGACAAAAGGACATAATTGCTCCCCCTGATTCACGAAAAACTCAGCAGGCCCGCAAGACGGACGGACCACTTCGAGGCTTCTTATGGACGTCGGTATTCTAAAATGATTTGGAGCTGTTTCCGCCATAGAGATAGATATATACTAGAGGGGGCATAGCCTATCTTAATACATTGAGAGGCCTGAAACATTTTTAGTGGGGCTCTATGTAACCTCATTGAAACCTCCTCCAAGAGGAAGTTATGGTTATAATTAATCAATTGTTTTGGGCTTCCCACAGATTGTTTGTGTTGTGATTTGTATTTTAAACATTCTACTATATAATTTACTTTTTTTGTTATGTTTATTTGTTCCGTTTATTTGATGATAATGAAATGTGGTGAGGTTACTTTTTCGATGTTTCAAAATTCAACCAATAGGGCCCCTCTAGTAATATATCTCTATGTTTAGATGGGCCCTATTGGTTGAATTTTGAAACATCGAAAAAGTAACCTGACCACATTCGATTATCATTTTCATCAAATAAACATAACAAAAAAAGTAAATTATATAGTAGAATGTTTAAAATACAAATCACAACACAAACAATCTGCGGGAAGCCGAAAACAATTTATTAATTATAACCTTAACTCCCTCCTGGAGGAGGTTTCAATGAGGTTACACAGAGCCCCTGAGAGCCCCACTAAAAATGTTTCAGGACTCTCAATGTATTAAGATAGGCTATGCCCCCTCTAGTAATATATCTCTATGCCTCTAAAAATATATCTCTATGGTTTCAGCTAAATCGGACCATTCTGTTTGCGATTGGCAAACAACGTAATTATGACGTCAACAACAATAAGTAAAAAGAAGGTTTCATTTATTATAGATTATTTTGACATTATTTTGAGGCAACTGAGATTTTATAGCTGGTCAATATGTTTTCCATGGTGCTGAAACCAAATCTAAGTGAGAAAAAAATACGAATGGATTAAAAAATTAATTCGTAAACAAAATATAAGAGTATTTTTTATTTTAAAATAAAGACAGGAATGGACATGGGCATAAGACGAATCCAAAAAGTCCTCATACATCAAAATTCATTCAGTAATGTAGGCAGTCATTTTCTCCACTTCTATTTGGCCAATGTGATTTTATTTAATGTGACCTACAATGAACGCTCTTAAAAGATAATATGATATAATTGATGCAACTTAAGTCGTCTCAACGCTACAGACCCTCAAAACCCTTACTTTAGTAAAAACAGAAGTAAACAAGACACGTGTAGTAGATAAAGCTGTAACAGGTATTGTATAAACCACTCTCAAGCTATGTTTTCTGCGACGTGTACAACATAGGAATTATGAATTTGGGATTTACTGACATAGGAATGTTAAAAAGCACCAAAAAAACCAAAAGTCCTCAATCACCAAAATCCATTAATTAGTAAAGAGTGCAGGTGGTTCAATATAAAAATAGCGTTTGGTGTAGAAACGTAGAATTTGAGATTTTTAGGTAGGAATCCAATGCACACAAAGGTTTTAGCGCATTTCCTTTGGAAAATATAGACAAAATGAGTTACAAGCAGTGCTTGACAAATTGAGTAACTGCTTAGGTTCTAAAGCATGAACCGGAACCACGCTATGTGTTGAAGAAACAAATGAAACATTATTTTTATTCATAATGATTTAAAAATAATAGATAATCCCAGGTTGCCTAGCAACCCTTTGTATCTGTTTTATTTTTGTCATTATTCCTTTTTTTTCTAATAATCTTTTTAAATGTTTTTGTTAACTTTATATTAACATTATATTCTGTCAAAAGTGTCTTCTCGTTCTTATTTCTAACACTATGGGCATGGTTCTTGCATAAGCAAGAAATGGGTTGTTTAGCACGGAAACACGCATTCTAAATGAAATTCGCCCGACAGCGGACCACCGCGCCGGAATTATTTATTTAATTATAAGGGCTATAGCTACATAAAAATTATTATAATATCCTTTTTTAGCCGTTTTTACGCTACAGACCCTCAAAAACCCTACTTTATTGCGTACAGTACACTGGCAGCTTAAGTAGATTTTGACTATTCTACTGACTAAGCAGGGTATTTTTGCTTTTCTTCTTGACTTGGCGAGGCAGAATGCTGCTGAGTTCCTAAATTTAATATCACGTAAGATATATTGAATTAATATACGTAAGATATATTGAATTAATATACGTAAGACTGGGCATGTCTCGCGACATGCCAAGACTTATTTCACCACTAGTTCGCCACTACCAAAAATGGCGCCCATGGATCCACGACAAGCTAATAAAATTATAGGCATTCTAAAACGATTAGGAACGGTTTAAGCTTAACCGGAGCATCCTATACACACAAATACACACACACACACATATATATATATATATAGCATATATATATACATATATATATATATATAAGATATATATATATATAAGATATATATATATATATATATATAATATATATATATATATATATATATATATATATATATATATATATATATATATATATATATATTTGTGTTACATATATATATATATATATATATATATATATATATATATATATAATATATATATATATATATATATATATATATCTTTATAATAAAGTATCTTTATGGAACTTAAAACTGAAGAAAATAAACAACATATCCTATAGCAGTATGTTTTTCAAACCGTCTATGTTATTTATACAATCACTCTAACTAAAAATAATTAGCTCTGAGAGTGGCGGTATTATAATGAAGAATAGTATATTATGCTACTAGGCAGCAAAATGGAATTTTGCAGACGAGTTTTATAAATTTGCCCCCGAGCCGAAGGCGAGGGTGGGCTATGGAAATTACCTGCAGAGGCGTAAGCCGAGGCAGGTAATTAACCCATTTGACAGACGAGGCGAAGCCGAGGCTGGCAAATGGCGAATTACCTGCAGAGGCGTAAGCCGAGGCAGGTAATTAATTGCACGAGTCTGCAATGTTTCCTTTGCTGCATAGTAGCATATACTATTTTATCTACTAACGGCAGAAAAAATACACAAGAGATTGTTTTAAATACTTGCTGCGAGATTTTATAGGCAGTAAAGACTGCTTTGAAGTAGATGCAACGCTGACAATATCAGGTGGAGTGTGGTCCAATAACTCGTCAATGTCAACAATGTTTGTATCTTTATTCACTTCACTGTTGTTCTCACTCATTATGTTTTAGTAACTTAACTTTAGTTTTTGAAAACGTTCTATTTTTGTAACTTTATATACTTGAACTAAATATAACAACATGAAATACAAAATATGACGACTAAAAACATTAAAAATCTGTCGATTCATAAACAGCTGGTAAATAATTTAATTTAATGCCAAATTTATCAGTGTTGCCAATTTGTTTCCAAAACATTATATATTATTAGATAAACAAATATTAAAACATTTAATAATAATATCGTAATTTTAAGTAACAATAAAGAAAGTTACATACTAGAAACAAGCTAGAATAAATCATAGTTTACAAAATAAAACAATACCGAAATTCACGCAATAATTTGTAAAATAATAACCTCCGCTCATTCATTTTCCCGCCTAGGGAGTTTTGACTTTTTTCCCATGTTATTTAAATGAGCCATAACTCCCTAGTACTTTTTTCATTACCAAAACATTTTGCGTACTGTTTTGAAACATTTTGCGTACTGTTTTAAAATATTTCCCGTATTGTTTGACAGTGTAGGTAAAATGACATTTTGCAGCTTAAAAACAGTCCAGTAATGGCTAATTTTGCTGCCGTGAGTAGATAAAAATAATTATAAAGTTTTTTATCTTTATTGTCAGTGAGATTAGAGATAAGAATACAGACTAAATAGACTAGTTATTCTATCACTGACGCTTTAAAAAAAAAAAAACAATCCATCAAAGTTATAAAACAATTTGTAACTAAAAGATGAAAGTATGTCATCACACGAAATAGGATATTAATATAAATCATGAGGTAGTACATGGACTGTGACTCATGAGGTAATAGATAGGACATGAATATTACTCATGAGGTTTTTTTTAAGACCTGGGTTATAAAACCAGAGTATTAGACCACTCAGGTGAGTCCTAAGTGCAAACCCCGAAAATAAAAGGAAGCCCTCCAGTTTCTTTTATCTCCTGATCACGTCAACTGACTCGCAGAAAGTTAACAACTAGTTTAGGGGTAGTTCTACAAGATCCTATAAAGGTACGCTGGCCAGACCAAAGGTCTGCCACCTAAGATACGTCGTTGCAGGACAAGTGTTTAGTATATGAGAAGGATTCTCATCGTCCTCCTCACATAGCCTGCATATAGGACTAGCTGCCAAAACATCAGGTTTAAATGGCGGCTAAGCCAACAATGACCAGTAAAAACACCAGTTATTGAGTTGCAGGAACTTCTTTTCGGGCCAAATTTGACCTGGTAAGCCTTTTGGACGGTCCTTTGATAAGCAACTTGGACTGTCTCATCCCAGTAGAATTAATTCTCAAATTCGTCTTTATGCATAGAGTCCTTAAGAGCTATCATTACAAAACAGCGCAACACCTAGTACAGACTTTGGAGTAGAGGGAATTAACCTAGCTAGCTGGACATTGCCCTCAACACCACAGTGTCCTGAACCCATAGTACTTGGACCTTGTTAGTCCTTCCCAGAATATTGAGAGTCGAACATTCCTGGACAAGTTTAGACGAGCATTCATAAGCAGTCACAGCTTTGATGGCAGCTTGTCTGTCAGAACAGATGTGCATCTGTGACCCCTTGCGAGTTTCTCTCAGTAAAGACTAGGAGCCTCAGTTTGAAAAACTGTGGCATATCTGACCAAACTCACACTGGTGTTGCATCGGTGTTCCTTGCAAAACATGCCAGCTCCCAACAGACCATCCATCAGAGAACCATCGGTAAACCAAAGATCTCGGGAAATTGAGGGTATAGCCTGAGGGTTAGAGTATAATAAGGGACCCACCCGCAAAATCAAAACAAATAAATTTCCCTACATTTTTTGACATTATTTTTAACATAAAATAAATAAATACATCCATTCTCGGTTTTGTAGAAAGGCTTTGGCGCTTTGAGTAGGGCATATATTAGGGAGATTAGGGCAATAATTTATCCAATAACAAGGTTTTACTTTTAATAAAGGGTGGGTGCCTTATCATACTATCTACAATGGGGTAAGAGTATTATAAAGGACCCACTCTAGAAGAATACAATACATCTATTCTCGGGGTATCCTACTTATTTGATACATATATTTGATATATTATTGTCTTAATCTCCCTTATATATACCCCACTCAAAGCCTTTCTACAAACCCAAGAATGAATTTTTTATTTATTTTGTTTAAAATAATTTTTGTCTATTTAAAATTTATTTTTAACAATTTACAATAAGCGGCCGTTTAATGGCCGATTTTTACAGCTCCACATATAAAAGTGTTAGGTTATTAGCATTAAATTATTAATTAATTTGTAGGGAAATTTATTTGTTTTGATTTTGCGAGTGGGTACTTATCATACTCTAACACACGGGGTTTTTTATACTTTAAGCAAAATGATTTTCTGTGCAGTTAACACAAAATAGACACTAGGTCCACGAATGTTGCCAATTTAAAAAATTCAAACTGTCATATAATGGATAAAAAAAGTGTCAAAATTTAAAATGCAATAAAAATGTCTGACAAAGCCTTGGAAGGGGCTGAAGCAGATGCATCTGGAGAGCAAAAAGAAGACACGTCTATCCGTACAGGTAGAACAGCTGGACAATCTACCCGAAAATCTAAGAAATCAGTCCATTTAGCTGAAACCTATGAAAGATTTGATAAAGACGCGGTATCCGTTCGAGATAGGAAAAAGAGTTTATTGAAAAATAGTGAAGATTTAAGCAGCAGAAGATCTAGCAAATCTCAGAGAAGTTCGATTAGAAATGAAGATACACCTGGTCTCCTTGCCAAGTCTGAAAGAAGTTTTGTAGAAGATGATAATATTTCAGCTAACCCTTCAACGAAAATAACGGCTCCTTCTTTGGCTAAGGATACCATATCAGCAGCAACAGTAGAAACGACAATGAAACCTATCGATACCTATTCAGTTACAGCATCTCGCAGAGATTCCTTGGCGAAGCCTGATGTCGAAGCTTCGTTTCTGGCTGGAAGAAGGCAGCCGCCTCCTCCTCAAGCAAGAAGAGTTCAAGTCTTGGAATCGCTCAAGGAGCAGGTCGTCAGGTAATAAAAATGCTTACTAAGACAATAAGGGTTTAGTGGTACAGTTGACCATACCTGATCCGTCTTGTAGGCTATAGTAAATGATTATTGCATTAAATTTAATACCCATAAATTTACAGCGGGATCATTTATCCAAACTCAGTACTGGGCATAAAGGATAAAGAGAGGAACAAATGTATATTACGTTGACCCCACAACCTGAGGTCTGCGCCCCACAATCTGAGGTCTGCGCCCCACAATCTGATGGCTGCGCCCCACAGTCTGAGGGCTGCACCTCACAATCTGAGGGCTGCACCCCACAATCTGTGTGACCAGAGGGTCCTAGCCCCTGTGAAATACCAGCTACTCGTCGAAGACACTTAACTCCCAAATGCAACAGGGTTAAGCAAAATTCAGGGCTTAGTAAAATCAATTCATTTATATCTGCGTTGTTGTCACATGATGGTAAAGTCAGGATATTGAGATTGACAACTGGAGAATATTCATGATATTCCCATGTATTATAAACGCACTGCACCAAAGTACGGCAGGCTTAGTACAAAACAGGATAGCAAGGGATGCAGAAACTCCAGGGTAGTGCAGAATCCTCAGCGATCCCAACATAAAGAGGAAACAAGCTACCTCTACCTACGTTCGATCTTACTGTTAAACGTATTTTTAACCTACGAGGAAACGACTAAGTTACGAGTGAATGTGACGTCACAGCACTCAACAGAACTGAAATCAATGTAATAGTAAAAATTCAAAAGGAATTTAAGTCAACAGTACAAGCTTAGTCTGGTAATTTTAATCCCAATCCAAATCAAAACTTTGTTTAGGCAAGAAATATAGGGCCCTGGAATTAGAGGTTCTGTTGAAAAAGTTTAAATGCAGTTTAATGTAAACTGTAATGACATGTAACTACCACGTTAATGACTTGTAACGAACACTGCTATAGGCTTTCAATTAGGGGTAATAGCAGACTAAGGTTTTAAACAGTTCTGAATCCCACCTTAAAGAATAACAGGGACATTCTACATTCAGCTCCAGACAGCTTCCCTAGGGTATTGGTTGTTGTTTTATCATTGTAGCGAATTTTCATCAGAAAATGATTTTTTTACACATGGCATTTTGTCAGGTGTTGGCAAATTTTCGTCATAAGATCATAATGCTATAACTTAGGGGTACCGACATCACACTTCCTACGGTTTTTGATGGATCAATAATGGTAAGCAGCATAGAGCGAGGTCAGTACCTGTATGGATGACCGCTGGGACGAGCAAAGCTAGTCCAATCTGGTGAAGATGAGCGTAGCGAATCCGATACGATAAGAAAAGACTTCCGAGGTACGCTGAACCTTTTTTACTTTGCTGTAATGTAGAGTGACCATAGTTAAAATTTTTGAATTCAGTATACTATTTAACTATAAATTATTTAGAAATATAATTATAAAATTATATTTCTCATTATATAGAAATTATTTGAATCTAGTCTAAACTTAATTTTATCTTGTTACTAACATAATTTCAATGTTAGGAGGTCATTGGCTAAAGATTTAACTTCACAAATTAAATTATTTATGAAACATAGATATAAATTCGCATGCCTTTTGTTGGAGATAACTAACACAAATAATAGTTTAAAGATTTATAAAATTGTTTAAAAATGAATAGACAATGGCTTGTGATAAATGCTTAGCTTAGTTTGTGTCAGTAAATAGACTATTTATTCAGCAATCTAGAAACTCCCAGTGTTGCCATTCCAATACATTGCTGTTTCTTTCAATCAATGTTGTTTAAATTCTTCCTCTTGTTTACTTAGACCCTTTCAGTTCAGTTGACATATGAGGATTAACAGTCAGTCAAAGTCAATTATGAACCAGGAACATTTATTTACGTTCGACTTTAGTAGCCAATCTATAAGAGAACAACATAAGATTAAGTATCTTCTAATAGCGGTAGTGCTATTAAAAGAAATTAACACCCACATGTAAAATGTTACTGCTAGCGATCGTGCTTACAGCACCACCGCTAGCAGTATCAATTTTTCTACCTTAAAAGTTAATACGAAATGACTGGGAAGTCAGTTCGTTCCTGGTTGGAAAAATTGGCATTATAAAGTGAAGTTGCAGGATAGCAACACTAAAGGGCCTATTTAAATTGAGGAGTAAGCATTAGTTTCTTCTCCTTGGCGGCGTGCGAGCAGTGTGAAGCAAGTTTCATAGTTTGTTCTGCTTGTACACAATTCAGAGGTGATCGTGAAGATTAATTATAACATGTTTTAGCAGTTATAATAATTGCAGCAGTTTTACCTCCGTAGATCCAGGACCTAACAAATGATTTAAATTAAATTAATGGATGAAACTATAAGGGTATAGTCCGGAACTACGTCCTTATAATATACACGCTTGCCAACACTACCTAAAAAGTAGCTTTTTATGCACTTTGTTAGCACGCCGTTAAGAAGAAGAAGCAGATAATTCCCTCTAAATTTAAGTAATGCCCTTTAGTATTGCCAATCTAACAACATAACTCTGAAACGCCAATGATCTTCTCCAACTAAAACGGACATGAATTGGCGGGACAAAAAAGTTACTTTCACAACTTAATTGGACCAAGGACTTGGCGGATATTTTTAGCACGCAAGTGGTTTTTGGTAAGATTTCATGACTTTTTGTACGTTTCTAATGATCAGACGGCTGTTTAATGTAAAAGATAAAAAGTCAACAAGTTACGTGTTTTACACAGCTGTAAGGGTGTAAACGTATTGCATATACCGCTCGCAAGCTGTTTTCTGCGGCGCGCACAACATAGCAATTATGAATTAAGGATTCATTGATACAGGAATGTTAAAGGGCATCAGACAAATCCAAAAAGTCCTCATACATCAAAATCTGCAGAGTAATTTAAACTCTGCAGATTCGTCGACGCATTTAGGTGCGTCGACGAATAAAACTACCATTCGTTAGCTTAGTTCCGCGTTTGGCTTGAGAAAGTTAAATATAACATTTTCTTGGATAGGAATGCACATGGGCATAAGACGAATCCAAAAAGTCCCCACACATCAAAATTCATTCAGTAGTTTAGGCAGTCATTATCTTCACATCTATTTGACCAATGTGATTTTTTTAATGTGACCTGCAATGAACGCTCTTAAAAGATAATATAATATAATTGATGCAACTTAAGTCGTCTCAACGCTACAAACCCTCAAAAACCTAACTTTGTTGAGTACCGTAGAATATACACAAGCAGCTTTCGTAAGTTTTTTTACTTATAGCGAATTTCCTTGGGAAAAAATTAAAAACCAAACTTAAAATAAAAATATCCCCCCTAGTCAAAGTAACAATTGTCGCATAAATTTTCTGTATATATTTAATAACCTGAACAGTCGTGTCACAAATTGTTATTTAATTTTTTCCTGCAAAGTCTGGTAACCGTACTACATTTGCGATTCAAAGAGATAGTTGTAAGGTTGGCAATACCAATGACGAGAAAACGAAAGGGTGATTAAGTTCTGTTTTATCATATAATTAGTATGGGCGACGATAGATATTTTGTATATTAATCATTAGTTATATTGTGAGAAATGAGCTAAAAGTTAATAGTATAACCATAGGTGCAATAAAACTTGTCAATATATATTATGAATAAATAATTAGATCATTGCAAGATTTAAAATTAGAATGAGGCTGTTATCACTGCAGGATTAGATTTGTTTGTTTCCCCCCTTTTGAAAAATCGATCCATTTTCCGGACCCTAACCTCATAGGTTCATTATTTCTTGGAAAATTCCCTAGAATACAATATTGTGATTTTCACCTTGTTATCCGTTTATTTAAAAAACCATGACAACTAACCCATTTAAAAGGGGGTTTTCCAAATGATTAGTTACTCATGTGAGTTCGCACCTTAGAATGGATTAAATTAAATCACATGACCGCTGCGCGGCCACCGCGTCTTCTACAATGGTTGTTATCCTATATCAGTTCGTCATATTACTAACTTATATAAGTGGCATACTGCCACGATATAAGCGAATTTTCAAGCATATTTATATAAAAAAATGATTTGTTAATATTATGTTATACATGTCAATCAATAACACCAAAACTAATAATGAAAACGTAACTTCGTAATTTTGTAATCCATACACATGGTAAAACCTGTGTATGGTAACCAAATCCACACCCATCCCCATCCTCCTAAATGACCCTAACCTCATTTTTCTTTGAAATTGCGCTAAAACTTGAAGGTAAATGGTCAGAAATAAGAAAAACTAGAAAACCCCATACAAAATTTAATGTTGATCAAGATCGCCCTTCTGTCATCAATATCTTATCAGTGACGGGGGTGATGCCAAGGAGCTATGAATCGCGAATAGTATCCCTCCTTCCCATTGGTCCTACCCTGCCTCTAGTAATCCGTCCTGATATCCTTTCTTAACTTCATCACCCAGCCTCTCCTCGTCTCGTAACACATGGGTCTGTACAACAACGTGTGCGTCTGTAGAACAACTGTACAAGTTCCAAACGTTACGTCTGTAAATTTTTCATGTTTCTCTATCTAATTTGTCTATAATTTTGTATATACGAGTATATGTGTACGCGCTTTTATACTCTTATACGCAGCACAAATTAATAAATGCAATATCTTCTATCCAGACCAGAGACTATAGATACTTAAACAGTAAGACTGTCGACTCAATGGTGGGAAAATTTGGATTCTGGTCGACGCTAGCGCTGCGGCGGACCTACCTTTCAATTGAGTGGGCGTGTCTTAATTTCCCGCTTTATGCCCACAGTCAGTTTGAATTTTAATTTTTATACTTTGTATAGTTATACTTCTAACTAACCCCACCACTTTAATCTTACATAGAACACTTGTGATTATTTTTAAGTTTTTCATTTAAGTAATTTATTAATTTAATTGATTCGATCAGGTAATAATGAAATAGTGGCTAAAGTTTTACACGCGCTACAAGATAGATTTTGGCATTTAATGCAGCCTGTATTTTAATTACATCGGCGAGATGCGCACATGAGATTAAATGTAATTACCTGATAAAATCGACTAAATCAATAAATTAATTAAATGAAATATACTTATCTGCCATCATTAGCGTTCTCTGGAAGTTTTAAAAAGGTTTCTATTTACTTTTAGTTTCTGAATTTCGGAAATACAGAACATGCAACGGTGAACCGTTATTGTGAAAAACATACAGAAAACAATCAATTTTATAATAATAATAAATGTAGCTGTCATAACCAAGAATTGTCATGGTATTCATAAATGTAAATATAAAAATATAATCAGTCATTTTTGGAAAGCTATTAGGGTTAGTTCATAAGTTGTCCGCACCAATCCACCGCAGCGTTATTTTTAGTAGCTTGCGATAATCGAATCCAAACTTTTCCTCATTTAAGTTAACCCCCCCTGATCCAGACCAAGTCAGAATTAATAATGATATATTTTTAAAATATTACATCAAGTATTGACATGACATTTTTTTGAATTCAAAATAAAAATAAATAAATAATTGAAAACAATGAAACATTAACTCCTACATATGTACAAAATTATAGCAACAATTAGACAACTTGAGACCCATAGACAACTTGTGCTAGAAAACGTAACGTTTCAAAATTGTTTAGTTCTTCCATAGACAAGGATGGACGTGGATGCCCCACCTCTACACGATCCATCTCATTAGCCATTTTTTTTAATAACAAGCCTTCAAAAATAGACTTCAAACAAAACTACCAAGCAGTCATCGAAATTGTCTTTTCCAGTTTTCAAGAAAAAAGAGGAATACCAAGAGACAACTACACCTATTCTTCTGTCATTGCAAATATATTCAGTCAAGCTTACAAAGCAATTTGCTCAGTTTTGTTCCTCGTGCTTGCTGTCGCCCCTCTAACTGAGATAACAGTTCATATAGCAAGATTTAGTTTGGAACAAATGGTAGATATAAGTCGTACAGGTGATCAACAGGCGGCCCTCGTCAAGACAGTTTTATTCGGACTACAATTCTTATCTTTATTAATTATGGTTGTATTTATATTTGGAGCGATACTCGTACCTATAACCATGATGACCAAGGCAATGATCTGCCGCGTCATGAGCTCCGTGCTTATCTACTAAACATTTACTTCAATGTCAAGAAAATAAATTTGATTGCATCAAGAATATTTGAATTATTTTATTTTTTATAGAATAGAATAAATAGCAGTAATAGCCGAGCTTCACTCAGCAAAACGTTTATTTACCCAAAAACATTTTTTAAGGGATTACAACAAATAGAAGTTAAACACCAATAAAATTCTTTGCTAAGGATGTTTTCGGCAATTGTTAAGCCACGCTTTATGATTACTTGGGGTTAAGTTCCTCGTTTCGATAAGATGACAATCTAAAATCAAAATTTTTGTGCAATTAAGTATTACTTTAGCATATATCTATACCCATGTGTTATCATAGTCATATTCTTTCCTATGTATCAATATATAAAAAATATTTACTTAATAATAATATGCAAATATTTGAATGACATATAAACAATTATACGCCATGAAAACTACTGGTCCTTAAGTAAATTGTACCAATTTGAAACAAAGTTACTTATTTCCTTGTCATAAAAACTATTTGAATTATTGATAAAGCTTTGTAAGCTGAACACTCCTTAGTGAACCGTCATTAGACAAATAAGGTGATTATCTTGTCCAATATGTTACTCCGAGCCTCTTTTTTTAAACTGATCTCCATAAGACTTATAAAACGACACACGGCTAAAATCAATTGACAGCGCGCCAAAAATCTGTGAGGGAAAGAATACTATTGGTTCAGACCAACCGCGCTTCTTCCCCCTCCACCTCATGCCAACCTAAGTATAAAGAAATACCTTTTCCGTAAATTAAATCATAAAAAGGCAACACTGGTTTTAAATATTTGTAACCTCGCGTCGCTTTTATTTCCCTCATTGTGCATATTGATCTGTTTGAGTTCGTTTCGTTTCAATCCAATCTGTTCAATTCATCCAACTATTGCGGAGTTGTAATATGATCTGAGTGCCTATATTTGACGCATGGACATTGATGTATTCTTCAAGCATTTTTTGCTATTTGAGAACAGCGCAGGGTCTGTGGTCTGTCAACCAAAAGACAGCATTTTTTTGGAAAATGCCATGTCTTTCAATAGATGACAGTCTTGACTTTTTTAAGTCATGAATGCATAATGAAACAATACGCATTCAATCATACAAACTTAACACAAAACAGCAGTTTGTTTTGGAAAAAAGTAATTATAGCTGACGATTTATTTATTTAATTCGTCAAACTTTTATCGAAGAACTATTATGATCCATTGCATTACGTAATTAACAACTTTAACTCCACTTAATTCATACTTCCCGAACAAATTTAAAGCAACACTTAGTTGGTAAATTTATAAGATTCAACAATATCCCTACTCAAAAAGTAAATAAATAATTTTAAAAAAATACGATATCAAATAAAAACAAATAATAAAATTCAAAATATAACCTGACTTACAGTTTTGCCAAAGCAAGGAATTTTTTTTTGTAACTTAAAAGACGGGATTTTTCTGTTAAAAAAGAGGGTTGAAAGCATTGAGATTTTGGAGGGCTGTCAATTGACTTTAGCCGTGTGTTATATTATAGAAGATGACAATTCTGTCCTATAATCAATAAGAATTCATTACTCAGCCGATACCTGGGAAAAAATTATTTGAGAATGCTAACTAATCTAAGTTTTGCTGAACTGAATGTCAAATAATATGTTAAGCTTAAATTATAAGAAACCAATTTATGTACCTTTTTATAATAATATTAAAAATTAACCCCCGCCTGACTTAAAACTGTATTTTCACTTACCTCAATATAATACAAAATGTAATCGAGTAATCACATTTTTCTAAAAAAAAATAGTTTGCTCATAAAATGATTAAATGTGTTTAAAAAATATATTAAGCTGTACAAAATATATTTAATTTAATTTTAAATAGTCGAAATAAGCATTTAAAGAATAGGAGAGGGAGAATGGATGAGAGTGGGATGAAAACGATACGTTCTAAAGGTTGGGTCGTTTAAGGTACAGATGGGAGTTTTAGTTAGAAATATCTTAAGGTCAACAGTTGCTTACAGTTCAATAGAATGTAAAGAAGACTGGAAAAATATAATTCTGTGTTCCAGGTAATACAATGCCTAAGGAACGTGATGACTACAGCTGTCAGTATCATCTTATTGACAGTATAGAATAGAATCTTATGAGTGTTGCTCTAGTGAATATTGTACAACACGGTTGTATTCTTATGTCTGACGTCACACAAGCAGTGAGGCCGTTTTTCCACCAAAAGAACATGTTTAAATATATTTTTTGTTTTTTTTTGCTGTATCATCAATAGATTTTTCATTCTAATATTTTACAGGTTGTTCTTTTATACAACGTACTAAAAGATAATGCCATAAAAAATTGTGCAAATACTCTATTATAACTTGTAAGAACAATTGTAAATATTTAGTAATTGCTGTAGCTTCTCAACTTCGATGGTCAATCCACATAGGATCTATACAAGATAAACTGAGAAGTATAACTTTTGTATTTTATGGATGTAAAAGTGTTAATGTTTTAAAATTAAACTATAATGCACTAGTCGAACCTGTTATTATCAACGGCTTAATAGCTTGGGGAACAGCATACAAAAATATCATAGAAAAAACACAATGTTACTCAAAAACACATTATTAAAATTATGTCGAACAAACCCATGTTATACTCAACTGATCTCTTGTACTCTGAATCTCAACTTTTAGATATAACGAAATTGTACCTGTTTAAAACTTTTAATTTTGTAAAAAAAAGCTAAACATTTTGAAACTAATAATGCTTCTATAAGATACTGTGTATAAGATACCTCAGTGCAATACTACTCTTTCGCTTAGATTTATTTCCTTTATAGGCTCCAAATTTGCTAACTTCTACTTAACTGCTGCACTCCCATCTTTCAAAAACAAAGTCACCAAACACTGGCTTCTCTCACTTAATAAAAAAACAAATATCAAAGTTCTTCATCTGAATTTTATTTTATTTTGAATATCATTTCGATATAATAAACCTTGTCTCTTTAACTCATACTTATGATTTAAAGACAATCCAATTAAACCAATACAATCTATTAAAGCAATTACCTTTATCTCACCCATGTTGTTTACTTAATTTTACTCATTTTATTTTTAAATATAACTGATAATAAATGATAATAATCACGCCCTGATTTTAAATATTAAATGATCTGACGAGAATGTCACTCAACCTTTTTCTTTTTTTATTACTTGTTGTATGTATATGTGTTCTTTTCTAGTAAATATCCTTCTCTTTTTTCAGTAAATAATTTTTAATTTACTCTTTTTTATCTTTTTAACTTACCCTTTTTTATCTTTTTAATTTAATCTTTTTAATTTACCCTTTTATTATCTTTTTAATTTACTCTTTTTTAAAATTTTAATTTACCCTTTTTTATCTTTTTAATTTACCCTTTTTTTATCCTTTTAATTTACTTTTTTTTCTGTATTTTTAACTTTCATTAACATAGATTATAAAACAAATAGCAACATAGCAGCCCCACCATCGCATCTTTTTCATATTAATTTGTAGCCCCATACTCAGACGTTGCAGCCTTGTAGGTTCCTTCATTCAAAACTCCAAACCCTGCTTTGTTTTTTATATTTTTTTGTACTCTACTATAATATTTGTACTTGTACTCTCATGTATGATTTTGTCTTTTCTTTTACAATCTTTTTGTATTTATTTTTAAAGTGGAAATAAAGAATTTATTTATTTATTAAACCCTATATACCTATTTACTTATATTAAGGAGATCTGTTCCTAAATTGTATAAATTTAGGAACATACTTCGATTAGTATAGAATTAATCTATTCTGACCTATGAGTAGATAAAACTTAAGCCATGATTATTTATATAATTAGATATATAAATATTATTATTTATTTTATTTGAGACATAAAAGACGTCCATTGTGACCAATCAATGGTCTAAATTTGAAGTTAATTCAATAAAGATCCATCAATTTCACTCTGTAAGCACTGAAGAAATTTACAACTATATTATTTCAGAACAGATCTCGATGAGGTTTAAAAGATTACCACTCAGACCTGTGAGCATTTTAAGTTTAAAGTTTAGTCAAAATCTAATTTTATAACCTTACACTAACCCCTTAATGTTATTTGAGAACGGATCTCAGTGAGACATAAAATATCGTCATTCTGACGCATGGGTAAGTCCTAAGTTTAACATTTAGTTAAACTTAAATCCAGATGGGAATCTAATTCATTCATTAGATTCCGATCTGTAAGCAATCAAAATTTTATATATATTATATATATATATATATAATATATGGGTGTGTGAGTGTGTATAAAATATAAGTGTGTATATGTAAGTTTCTACCCATGCATATGACAACCAATATTTTCACTTGGTTATTTACTATATCAATATAAAATTTATACTACTGAAGAAGAATTAAAATTAATTTATTACGCACAAATTCACTCTAGATTGCAATATGGCATTATTTTCTGGTACAATTCTACTGATAGTGATATTATATTTAAAATGCAAAAAAGATGCTTAAGAAATATGTATAAAAAAAGACAAAGGTATTCTTGTGGAAAGTTATTTAAGAAATCTTCTATTCTGAGTTGTTTCTATTTATGTTTTAGAAATAGTCAAATTCTTACTTAACAATGAGTCGATATTCCTAGAAAATCAAATAAAACACGACCATGATACCAGATTTAAGTCTCGATTAAAACCTAACGCCCATAAGCATTCTTATTACAAATATTCTGTTCATCATAAATCAATAGAAATATATAATGCAATCCCTGACATTTTTAAAACTAAATATTTATCTGAAAAAGATTTATTTATAACTAAAATTAAATCGTTCTTAAGCAAAAATATAATTTATGACCTAAAAGAATTTTATGATAAAATAAGAACTATAAAATAATTAATAGATTATAAGAATTTAGATTTAAAGTGTATTATTTAGCAATTGTGCATGTATAATGTTAATGTAATATTGTCTTGTCAAAATGTATCTGACATATTCTATTCCTAACCATGTTAGGTTAATGGAGAAATAAAGATTTATTTATTTATATTTATTTTCTAAAAACAAAACTTGGCCTATGGAGAGATGTTGGGGAGGTTAGGAGGCATATAGATTTTAAAACAAATTATAATCTCATCAACCCAAGTTATGATGCCAAGAAATTTCATTTAAAATTTGAAATGGCTTTAAAACACGCATTGACAGCAAGCTAAATTCAATATTATATACCCTGTTTGTACATAGTAATTTGCTACATAAACACAGTGTATTCAACATATGATTGTATACCACGCGTATTAAATAGGATCTAGTTCTTGTACTGTATTTGTTTAGTCCGTGGGGTCAGATAACATCACAGCTGATCCAGGTCAAATATCGCATCTTAGATTGTAAGGGGTTTTTTAAACAAAAAATAGATTTGATTAATTTGTGATGTCTTTGCAAAATATTAAGTGAAGCTAAAAAAGTAATGTTTCAAAGGTAAATTGGTGAAAACGTATCATTTAAGTGAAATATGGTGAAATAATATGATCGTCTGTAAAGGTACATACAGGGTATCGGACTGGATTCACTCCGCTTATTTATCCGTATTAACAGTACTAGTCTGTCTAGAGGGTGAAACTGAATCCAGGTTTAGTCACAGTCAGGTAAAGCTTAATGTGTTGCAGGGTTAATATAACCTACAGTCTAGGAGTAGTCTACCCTTCAACCTAAAAAAAACATACTCTAACCTACATACTATGTATTGAGCTTACTCAATGTACAATACCATCCTCGGATTTAGTATGCTGAACATACTTATAGATTGTGTAGAAACTACAGTCTATCGTTTAGTTTAAAAATCCCCAAGGTCATAAGTATTTTGGGGATTGACCAATCAAAGAAGCCGCTGCCAACCCCTCACTTAAAAAGAGAAAAAAATCCCTACCACAATAAACGCTGTAGGGAAAAAAACCTTCTTCCCAGCAATCGTGCATTTTGTTTGTGGTTCTTCTTTTTATTACATTGTTTTGAAAACTACTTTCAAATTAATCTTAAAAATGATATTTTAAAATAAAACTACACAAAAGAAATGTAAAAAAAACATCGCCAAGAAAATACAAGTAAAATAAGCTGATTTGTTTACATAGTTTTTTCCCACTCCCTTCTTGGATTTTTTTTCTTAAGAATCAGTGGTGTCTAAACTGACCTGTCAAGATTTTTAAACTAAACGATAGACTGTAGAAAACCGGGGGGGGGGGGATAAATGTGGACGTCTTAAATTTGATCAGCAGGAAGTCTGGCTATCCTATGTTTTCTCCTAGAAGAGAAAAACCTTGGCTTAACAAATCTACATTGGAATGATAACAAGTTCAATTTAATACACAATTACTACAGTAATATTAAAAATCATTCGACAATATTTGGGAACAATGATCTCTAAATACGAATGGCTAAGCTGAGTAGTGAGGAATAGATAAGAACAAAGCAAGGATTACTTTGTGACTATCTCGTTACCTTGCCAACGTGTGCTGGCAACCAGATAAACATAATGTAGACCGAAACCTTGATACAAAATCGATACAATATAAATTATACAAGAAATATGAAGGAAAGTGTATGCTCACCTCGTCTCCCCATTTCAGGCAGTCGCCTTGCCGATCTTTGAGTTTGTGATACATATTAATAAACTGTATAATTCCTTGCTTTCTAACATGTTCTACGTATTGTTTAGTCTCTTTCCAAGTAAGAGGACTACCCTCAGACAGTAAACCCATCAAGTCTTTCAACTCAACAACTGACCAGTAACACAAACACGACCCGATATGCAGTTAACACTCGTAGCACACTACAACTCGATAATAACTCAGAATTGAAATGAAGCAAGGAGTCCTTGAATACGAGATCTCCAGCCTTGGAATCTAACAACACTTAACGCAAAATAAATAAAAAATTTATGAATGAAAGTTTACTAAAGGTTATGTTAGGTAGCTTAAGTTTATCCAACTTAATAAATTAAGAATACATTTTTATATTTTTGTGTTTCCTACACTGTTATGTTATCAAATTTTGAAAGTTGAGTCTGTGTCTCGTGTAGTATTTATTTTAATTAAGTAATTAGTTCTCTGTTTAAAAGGGTTTAAAACGTAGCGGCAAGTTATTTTAAGTACGTATTCAATGTTTTTAAATATTTTTCATCTTATTTGTTCACCAACGCCCTCATATTTCGAGTTTAAAATGAGCTGCTCGTCCTGACCAATTTTTTTAATTTTACCTAAACGTTCCTTTTGATTTTTTAAGTAGATAACATTTCTAAAAATGCCCAAAAAGAAAACAGGTCAGAGAAAAAAGGCTGAGCGGCAGAGACAGAGGCAGAAATTGATCAGAAATGCCAAAGAGCATCTGGACTTGGGCAAGTTCCCGTGCAACTCTGTCATGGAGTGCGAGAGGTGTCAGAGGAAGCAGAAGAACCGTGCCTTTTGTTATTTTTGCCAGAGTGTTCAAAGATTACCTAAATGTGCTCACTGTGGCAAAGTGAAATGTATGTCGAAAGCTGGCGATTGCGTGGTGAAGCACGTGGGAGTCTTTACCACTGGCATGGGTATGGTGGGAGCTATTTGCGATTTCTGTGAAGCTTGGGTTTGTCACGGTAGAAAATGCCTGACCACTCACGCTTGCACGTGCCCTCTACAAGATGCCGTGTGTAACGAATGCCAGCGTAGTGTCTGGGACCACGGAGGTAGAATATTTAGATGCTCTTTCTGCTCTAATTTCCTATGTGAAGATGATCAGTTTGAACATCAAGCATCTTGTCAATTTCTGGAATCAGAAAATTTTAAATGTCAAAGTTGTAACAAATTGGGACAATATTCTTGTTTGAGATGTAAAACCTGTTACTGTGAGGACCACGTGAGGAGGAAAGGATTCAAGTACGAGAGTGGTAAACCTGTTCAGTGTCCCAAATGCGGTTACGAGACGTCACAAACTAAAGATCTCTCTATGTCTACTCGCAGTCATAAGTTCGGTAGACATCGTAACACTTCTGATGACGGCGGAGGTAGTTTCTCTACTTATAGGGAACACCATGATGATTCGGACGAGTGTGATGATGACTATAACCCATACACATCTGGTATCAGTTATGATAATTATGACTCATACGATGAGTCAGGATCTGAAGATGACGATGAAGAGGATGAAGAAGAAGAATCTTCTGAGGAAGAGGAAGAAGAAGAAAAATAATTGTTGTGTCATATATGTCCTGAATACTATTATATTTGTAATATCATGCCGCTCTAATAGTCTTTGAGATTCGGGTTCACTGCCGTGTCTTACCAATTGTTGCTCATATTATTCTCATGTTTAATGTTAAAACTTAATTTAGAACAGTGGTGCTTAACCTTTTGCTACTACTAAGTACTAGGACCCAAAGGCACACCTCCTTCTACTCTCTCCCCTCCTCTATTTTATAGCAAATTTTTATCATGAAAATTACGCTTATGAGGTGGTTTGGAAGTTCAGTGGGGGATTGATTTAAGTTGGGCTTCCTGATACCAATATATAAATATATAATATTATATATATATATATATAATATATAATATATATATATATATATAATATATATATATATATATATATATATATATATATATATACATATATATATATATATATATGCTGTAGCAAGAATATCAGGATTGGAAATGAAAAGTGTGCATGCAAAAGTGTAAACTGGATTTAAACTTGGGTCGACTCAAATAAAGTAACTTCAATGATTGATGTTACGTTAGTAGTGACCAATTTATTTAATGGATATCTGATCCATTTAAGTCACCTTTCTTTTTAAATTCACCTTTCTTTTAAAATTAGTCTCCCCCCTCCAACACCCACTGGTTAAGAACCACTGGCTTAGGGCATTCTTGTTGGGAACAGAAGATGTTTGCAGTGTAACTAAACATATTGCAATGATTATAAGTATAACATCTGTTGGAATGTGTATATGAAAGAATTAGTTATAATTTACTATTTAAAAATAAATAGATGCTCCAAAAGACATTTTCTGATAGAACATGTGGGTTATAGTAAATATTCAGTGTCCCGAATAGAGCTATCAGTGGCTACTCTGTTTTGGATCAATTGTCCAAGGATTACATTCATTATCTTGTTTAATTTATTTTAAAAAATAAAGCCCATAACTTATTGTTGTATTACTGGATAGTATTTATTTTAGTTTGCTTGCCATGTTTCGTAAAATAATGTTTTGAAAGGAATTCATGTGTTCATACGTGTAGAATGCTCATGAGAGCCATCAATTAATTTTAATTCTTAATCAATTAATTCTTAAAGAATGCAAGATTATTATGTGATATTTGTATGATCTTGGTATGTACATATAAAATATATATATATATATATACATACATACATATACATATATATATATATATATATATATATATATATATATATATATATATATATATATATATATATATATATATATATATATATATATATATATATATATATATATATATATTATATATATATATCAATAGATCAATATTGAGGGTTGACAATGAGTCTAATTTTGTCACTATTTTGTCAATGGATAGTACATGAAGGATAATGGATGGCTCACTGGCAGGAGAACCCTGTACCAGGTACATTTAATAACTAATCATTTATTAATTTTCCACTTTACATTTTTGTTTGTTTTGGTTACAAACAAACAGTAATATTTTCAGTTTAAGTTTTTAATTTCAACTCTAGCAATAGAGTTCTGTTCCATACATTATACAGTGAATAGATCAAACTCATATTCTGTATAATTTGATTGATCCTCTCTTTTTCTATGATATAAATATTTGACAATTTGTTTCTTGTGATGTTTTTTTCTCTCTAGATGTTTTTATCCGAATAATCTTCAATTTCTAAACGTGACAATATTGTAATGATTATATGAGTATTTTTATGAAATATTTGGGCTTTATAACTCCTGTATTCATTTAATTTTTTAATAAATCTGTTTGTATTAAAATCAATAAAGGTAATTTCCCTTGTTAATTATTTCCTTTTTTTTAGTTTCCCCTTTTTCGTTTAAAAAATAAACACGATCTGTTATTATTATTATTACAATTAATATGTTATGGGCTTTTTGGTTTGATTTATTTTTAAACATGAATTATAAATTTTTTGAAAATTTTAGTTATACTTCAGAAACTTGAAGCAAAATGAGACAATTTGAATTGTTTTTTTGGTGGGGGGGCTGGACCGTATCATGAGTTGATGAATTAAAGCAACTAACATAAATAATTACAACAACTTCTTGTGAGAGTTAACTTTATTTTTAATCATCCAGCATTGTATACAAATGTTAAAAGGCTTTGTCTCTAATACTCAACTAGTATATATAACCTCTTAGTATATTCCACTAGTTTTGAGGTAACTATGGAAATTCCAGAGATGGCCTGGTTGCCATGTTGTTCTGTGAGAGTTGTTAATGCGCAGCCATTGTGTCATTCTATTCATCCTATAAAAATGAAACTTGGTTTAGAATGATTGAAATCTACCTATCAATATGATGCAAGTGATTAATTAGACTCGAGCACAGTTATTACAATTTGTGAGTTAGCTGGTGTGATATTATTTAGAATAAACAGTTACAGTCTATCGTTTAGTTTAAAAATCCCCAAGGTCATAAGTATTTTGGTGATTGACCAATCAGAGAAGCCACTGCCAACCTCTCACTTTAAAAGAAAAAAAATCCCTACCACAATAACAGCTGTAGGGAAAAACCCTCTTCCCAGCAATCGTTCACTTTGTTTGTGGTTCTTATTTTGATTACATCGTTTTGAAAACTAATTTCAAATTAATCTTAAAATTATATTTTAAAATAAAACCACACAAAAGAATTGTAAAAAAAAACATCGCTAACAAAATACGGGTAAAATAACCTGATTTGTTTACATTGTTTTTTCCCGCTCCCTTCTTGCAGGGATTTTTTTTCTTAAAAATCAGTGGTGTCTAAACTGACCTGTCAAGATTTTTAAACTAAACGATAGACTGCAGTGCCCATACGCAGTATATTCTTAATCTTGATGTAATTAGTCCTTTATTAAACACCTTCGTATATGTTTCATTTTTCATTTCAGCTAATTTTGTAAGGATGAGAGCATAGTTTTGTGATAAATATGCACATTTCTTATGAAATTATAAAATCAGGAACGGGGTACCTCGGAACTTTTCCTCGTTACATCAGATTCGCTATGCTCATCCTCACTGCATCGGACTCGCTTCACTCGTCCTCAGAAATACCAAATTTTTGTTTTGTTTGCCAAATTTATACTGTAACATGCCTTCGGACTCGCTTCGCTCGACTTCAGATAATTAATGCATCCGTATCCTTCTCAGCCTCCACCCATACAGCACTGACCATGCTCAATACTCCTTAATTATTATGATCCAACAAAAATCATGGACATACTGGTCGTATTGAAACGAAACTTTATGTACTTATTTAAAGGGTAATTGCATACACTTGTACTAAATTTCAATTCAATTGGATTATTTTCTTATTTATTACAATTATTTAAAAAACGTACACAAGTCGTTCAATAAAAATTGAACTAATGCTGATAATAAGATGAAACTTAGCACATATGTTAGTCTTATACAAAGTCACATGCGTGCCAAATCTCAATCCGATCGCATCATTTTTCCGCGTTTTGTGATTTTTCGAAATGTTTGCTGAGTCATTATTGCGAGTTAATAAAGTCATAAAATGATTACTTTATGAATAGCACAATTACAGCGGTAGATTGATTTTTGTACAAAACTTCAACTCTAGCGTAAATACTCTGGGCGCTACGATGATAACAGACACACACACACAATTAGATAGACAACTTTGCAAAAACCACTCAGGAGGCCTTAAAAACACCTTAAACGAATAAATTCCGGTTTCATTTTGGTTCTGGATTTTTTTCGCAAATACAATACTTTTCCTTTATACCTACGGTATTTGTGAGGAAAAGTAAAAAGGATTTGAGTTCCGTGTAGTAATGCTATGGTCAAGTTACGAAGCATAAATCCGAAACTTATGCAAATAATAAATTGCTGAGGAGGGAAACACGTAATTCTAAGGATTTGCGCATGCGTACCTCCGCGACGGAATTATTTTCTAGTTATAAGCTTATATATAATATAAATGAAACGATAAAAATTATCGACTTTATCAGTATTCGAACCCGGGCACTCTGGCTTCGAGTGGTGGTATTAACTTTAAAGTGGATGTGTACAACTGAGAGCCTCAAAACTACGCTCTACTTAAATTTGCATGTTTACTTCATGTCTTTTTGGTTTTATGGTTACTTTCATGGGTTTTTTTGATCACTTATAATGGTCGTATTCACTCTAGACTGGTTTTATTCGATTCAGTGCCCTACGAAACTTTTTGCCAGCAAATCATTTAATGGACAGCTGTAGTACTAATGTTTAGAAAATTATTTGTGGCGGGAACTCGAAAACCTACCTCATGAGGTAGCCTTCGGGTTACCTTTATCCATCTGTCGACTAAACCCAGCAATGAGGGGTTCGTATCTTCTCCAGGGTTGATATGTTACCAAGTTTAAGTTATGTGACATTATATAATTCATGTAGAAGATAAAGTGTTTACGGTCATATAATATTGTATATGAATGCCTCTATACAGTGCAGTACAGGGTGGAATATTTTCGTTACATCAGTATTAAATCCTTTCAAATGAAGAGTAACATGGTCCTAGATTTTCATCGATGTTCTCTACCCTCCAGTAAATTGACCCTTGCGACTTCTTTACCATTATTATTTTGGTCTATTAACCAAATTTGGTAATTGTTTAACCTTTTTTGATAACTTTGAAAAGTTAAATTAGAGCATACCACAATAATGCGTATTTTAAGAACTAAATTACATTCCAGGAACAGGGATACCAACATCACCCTGACCCGGTCATCGTTCATCAAGCTTTTGTTATATCATAGTTTTTAAAAAAAAAAAAAAAACATTTTTCTTGATGTTTTTAACAAAATCTATGGTGTATGTAAAATAATGGCTTTATAAGAAATGTAGGGGGTGTTGGTTGCCCTGTATATATGTTCTACTCTGTATACATAGAGATATATACTAGAGGGGGCATAGCCTTTCTCAATACATATATAGGCGGGAAACATCGTATCGGGGCTCTCAGGGACTCTGTGTAACCTCATTAAAACCTTCTTCAAGAGCGAATTAAAGTTATAATAAATCTATTGTTTTTGTCTTCCCACACATAGTTTGTGTTTTGGTTTGTATTTTTAACATTCTTCTATATAAGTTACAGTAATTTTGTGCTGATTATTTGATTATATTATTAGCGAAGGTGGTCAGGTTACTTTTTCGATGTTTCAAAATTCAACCAATAGCGCCCCTCTAGTAATAATATCTCTATGTCTGTATCTATGTTCCGCTATGTAACCTATTAGTTATACAATTCTGAAACGGATTGTTGACGCGTTTCCGTCATGCCATCATCATCCTATCAGCGATTTTTTCGAAGGAAATTCAAAAAAAAACTTTTTTTAAAAAAAGTACTATACATTTTTGGTGAATTTTTAAAATTTCTTGTGAAAATAAAAGAGATAATGTTGGTCAACTTTATTCATTTGTGGTTATTAGATTTGGCATTGGCCATCACACAGCTGAACTGTTGTTTACACGTTTTATTAAAACTACCCATCCATCAAAAATATATACATAAAGATTATATTTTTAGACGGGTAGAATCCTGGTTTCTGTTATTTAGCAAACAAAATACTTTCCTCTATACCTAGGAGTAAAAATAAAAATATAAAAGGGAAGGAAACCAAGGATGAAATAAATAATAATAGAATAAATTAATAAAAAGTAAAATATAAAATAGATGGTAAAAATGAAAATACGTGCGAATAAAAGCCAGTGCCATCGAAATAATTGCAGAGGTGCCCCCTAAAGATCTGCCACTAATTTTAGTCCCCTTAAAAACTAACACGTCACACCCGATAATTTTTTTAAGCTGCCCCACTGAGGAATGTCACTTATCCTAACAACCTAAAAACAATCCCTCAAATCTAACAAAACCAACGACCTAACTTCCAACAAACACTGAGGTGTCACATCAAAGATCGCCACAACTCAGGCCCCTTAGGAGTTAAAAAAAGTGTACGAAGTACCTAAGAACGGATTCACTATACACTCATCCTGACTAATATGGACTCGCTTCCCTCGTCCTTAGAACATAAAAATGGTCAAATTCATACTGTAATACGTCTCCGCTCGTCCTAAGATAGTATATACATTAGTTATATTTCCAGCAGTTACCCATACAGGCATTGATCTTGCTCGATATTGCTTATATTTTATGATCTAACAAGCAACGTTGATATATATTTGCCGTATTGAAAGTATATGTTTAATTAAGTACAGGTACTACCAGGAGGGGGCTTCAGCCCCCCCCCCGAAATTATTACATAACCTAATATAAATTACATAACATATATTTTAACAGTAAACTTATAATATAACATCATCATATATAAAAAAATATACAATGAAATTGAAAGATATAAAAAATAATTTTGAAAACATTGAACAATATACAAAATATTTATAAATATATATATAAATATATATATATATATATATATATATATATATATATATATATATATATAATATATATATATATATATATATATATATAAAATATATATATATATATATATATAATATATATATATATATATATATATATTATATATATATATATATATATATTACAATTTTTAACATTCAGCCCCCTCCCGAAATTAAATCCTGGCTACGCCACTGGGTACTACCCTGTAGTCATTATTAACATAAAGAGATTTACTTGTACCAATTCTCAACTCAATTGTATTAATTTTAGATTTTGACAATTCTTTAAAAATCGTATTCTTTAAAAAATGTTTCGATAAAATAAATTTAATTCTCTAGCATAAATACCCATGGAGCTACGATGTCAGTAGACACACACACAAATACAGACAAAATACTTAGTTAAAACCACTCTGGAGGTCTTAAAAACATCTAAAATGTATAATTCAGGTGAGATCCCTGTTTCGGATTTTTTTGTAAACACAATACTTGAGGAAACGTAGAAATATTATTTATTTATTAAATAATGTGTAAATATTATTTTTTTAATAAATAAATAAAATTATTTTTGTAGTTAAGGACCTTTAAAACGAAAGACGCTGGGTTTCGACTCCCGCCATATTATAAAACAGAAAATAGTAAATATTATTTACTAACCCCCAAATATTAAAGTTGGGGGTTTGTTCTTCGATGTATCCAAGGCTTTCGACCTTTTAATTCGTGCATCATTATTTAGTAATATGGGGATCAGAAATCCGATACTTAACTGTATCAAGTACTTTCTGTCTAACTGGTACTTATGAAGTAAAGCTTTCGTGGAATGGTGTATAGCTAATGGCTTAATACTCAACAAAACGAAGTCAGAAACAGTTTTATTGACAACTCGCACTGCTCATGGACAAAATTATTATATTAGCTGATAGATAGAGACTTTCATTTTCATGGACATGTCAATACGTGTTGAAACAAATTGAACACGACTTACCATCATATCCATAAGCTGAAAGCCTTTGACTGCAGGGATAGTTTGTTAATGCTACATTATGGTTGGGCTTATCCACACATTGCCGCACATGGGGTGTCAGTGTCAGTCCAGAATCCAAAAGGATCTCGCTCGTAGAGATTGATACGATTAATTCTTAGCATCCCAAACCGTAAATCTGTACAATGTATTTTTAGAGATAATGCAATATTGACCGTTAATTTTATATTAAATTTGTAATATATATATATATATATAAATATATATATATATATATATATAATATATATATATTATATATATATATATATATATATATATATATATATTATATATATATATATATATATTCCGGCAGTATCCGGATTTATTTTAAGCTCACTCTGATGTTCACCAAATTGACACAAGAAATAAACATAACCTACTTGCTCCTACGCACAGGACAAAACAATATGGCGATTTTCCATACAATTTATCTATATTAAAATACAATAAATTACCCTTCGATATTAAAACAATCTAGTCTTTTAGTAAATTTTCAAATTACGTAAAAATATTTATAATAAATATCGTTGTACTCAAAATCTGAGTTTAAATAACAGCTTTATGATTGACATTATTATTTTTTATTTTTAGTATTAATTTTAATTTATTTTATAGAATAACTTGTTACACATAATGTAAATTTGTAATTGTATTTTGTATTATCACAGCTAATAACAATCAATTGCAAATAAATGCCTCTCCTTTAAATAACGAATTTTTTCTATTGGAAATTCGCTAAAAGCAGATTAAATTTTCATATTGACCAAGATATTTATGTTTTACTTTAATGAGCTGGTTGTTTATATTGTCTAGATACAGCATGTCTGATGAAACCAGCAAAAAGCGAGTGTTGGTGACTGGTGGCACCGGGTTGGTGGGCAAGGCCATTGAGTCTATTATCACAGAGGAGAAGCCCTCAGACGAACAATGGTTTTTTGTTGGATCAAAAATGGCTGATCTCAGGTCAGTACCATTTTTATACCTACTGTGACCATAATGCAGGGACCAGTGGATGAAGTTTAACCTCATGCTCAGGAGGATCCGCAGTTGTTATTATAATTGTTTACATTTTGTTGTTACCATTTGTTGTTATTGGGTTGTTACATTTTTGTTTACATTTACATCTTCATCATTATCATTTCTACCATTAGACCAAGAGCCCAGGGGTGTTTTGTTAATAAAAAGTGTAATGGCTGGAACCGGTCTCAATTTTTTGTAAATACCTTCCTGAACAAGGATCTGCAATTCTGCAGACTCGTATCGGATGGGTGTCTTAGGCAGAACGCACTTTACAGGTCAAATTTACCACCCAAGTTAACAAACAGTGTAAAGGCTGGAACCGGTCTCAATTTTTCGTAAATACCTTCCTGAACAAGGATCTGCAATTCTGCCGACTCGTATCGGATGGGTGTCCCAGCAGAACCTTTGACCCCTAAAGTGCGTTCTGCCTGGGACACCCATCCGATACGAGTCGGCAGAATTGCAGATCTTTGTTCAGGAAGATATTTACGAAAAATTGAGACCGGTTCCAGCCATTACACTTTTTATTAACAAAACACGCCTAGGCTCTTGGTCTACATTGTTCCATTTATTTATAAAATGGCTTTACGTCTGTAGGTTTATCCTTTAAACTTACAATATAACATCATTTCACCTCTCAGCCACAATCTATCCTGCCTTACCAACACTTTCTCACCTACTTAAAAAAAAACATCTAATATGCCACAGTTTTTATCGTAATAAAATTGTTCATTCCCTGGTTATCCAACATTTTACTATCAATATCAACGATTTTTGGCTTTAACACAGTGTCAACCACAGGAAACTTCCGTAACACTCTACTTTGCAGTAACTGAGCTGGTGACATCCCAAACCATGGTACTGGTGTGTTTCTATAATTTAACAAACAAAGAAAGTTCTTTAGAATCAAAATTACATTTGTTTGTTGTCTTAACATATTTTTTGAAATTCCAACTCCTTTCTTTGCCAGAAGGCCAGACCATTACTCTTAGGGTAGATATATCATAATAGGTAGGTATGTGTAGATACCTCTGGCTGTACATATTCTGAAAACAATGTCTAGCAAAGGGGCGTATGTTTTAGTTTATAATGGGTGACTCTAAAGTTGGGCTCTATAGAATGTATTGTTTGCTCGAACTGGAGTGTATCAGCTGGGACTTCGCCGGGTCTCTTTTGCTCGAACTGGAGTGTATCAGCTGGGACTTCGCCGGGTCTCTTTTGATTATTCTTAAATCCAGCTAAAGAGTAGCGAGAGATGAACCACTCGCATTCCGTGTCTCTTTGCTTGTTAATACGTTGTTAATAGATGAGATCTGTAAATTGAGCAGCAGTAAATCAACGCGAAAGAAAATACGCTCAGCAGAATACTTTTGTCCTCATAAATTGTTTTTTTTTTTAAATTTTGCAGCGATGAGACTGATACGAGAAGGTTGTTTGATGAATTGAAACCAACTCATGTGATACATCTGGCAGCTATGGTTGGAGGTCTTTTTCACAATATGAAACATAATTTGGATTTCTTTGTAAGTTTCCATTGCTTGATTCGATTTATTTACTAAGTTGATAAAAAGGAAAAACTCTTATACGGGGTACCACAGGGCTTTTCCTGAGCATGCCAGATTTGCTACGCACTATCCTTAGCGACATGGTGGAAGGGACCATTATACGAGGTCCAGGACCATGTTTCTTTACATATTTCAGTATTTAAAGTTAGTGCTTATAAAATGCTCCACCCGCACCCTTGTCAGTTTTTTTTTGTAAAATGTGATGTCTGACCATCATAGTGTTCTCCCACGTCCTTTGAATGTGATGTCTGACCATCATAGTAATCCCTCGCCTACTTTGAATGTGATGTCTGACCATCATAGATCTTATAGATATCATAGATCTTTGGCCCTTTGAGTGTGATGCCTGATTATCACAGTGTTTTCTCTCCCCCTTTATTGTTTTTTGTTAACAATGTCATTGTGCGCTGTAGTAATTTCTTGTTTCTTATCTAGAGGGTCAACATGCAGATAAATGACAACGTTCTGAAAGTAAGCTACGAGACTGGGGTAAGGAAAGTAGTCTCCTGCTTGTCTACATGTATATTTCCTGATAAAACTTCTTATCCTATCGATGAAACTATGGTATGATATTATTTAATTCTCTCATAGTAAATCTGTAAGATTTTTAACAGATGTAGTAATAATTATAGATTATTACCATAATCAATGTGATAATATGCACATAAGAACGATTTATGCCTATCACTTTGATTGACTCCCATAATCAAAGCAAAAGGAAGTGGTTACTTAATGGGAAAATAATGATACTTATAAAAATTATGCATTAAAAAGAATACAACATATAAATAATTATTAAGTATCTATTAATTATTTATGATAAAATTCAAAATTTTCGTCCAATATAAATAATAAAATCAAACAATGCATGATAAAACAATAAGAAAAGAAAGATTGAAGAAGATAAAGCTTTGTTAAAGATTGATATAGACTGATAAAGAATCTTAAGGCCCGTATTCCAAGACGTTTCCTAACATTTTCCTAACATTTTCCTAACATTCTCCTAACTTTTTCCTAACATTTTCCTAACTTTTTCCTAACTTTCTAACTCCTAACATTCTCCTAACATTTTCCTAACGTTCTCCTATCGTGTTTTAAAAGTCTTTTAGAGGCTTCGCATGATTTTATTTAGTAAGAACCTAAGGTAGTTATGTCAAAAAATGATACCATTGTAAGTAACGTAATATATCGCAAAATATCAATGTTATTAACTTATTACCTGGATTTACGACACACTTTGTCATAAACAACAATGCGGCCTTCCTTTGGCGAATGTTAAATATATTAGAAACTTTATTTACATATGTTTTCAGTAAATAGTAGAGTTTACTGTTTACAGTAGAGATACCTCCTGATCTAAGCAGGAGGTATCTTTTGTATATTATTTGTTGAAAAAAAAAAAAAAAAAAAAAAAAAAAATACAATGTTCAATTATTGTAACAGCTTTCATAAATAAAGCAGTATCAAGCGTTTCAAGTTTGAACGTGGACCAGGTTGTACGAATCCAAAGGTGTCTAAATGAAGACCTGTTAATCAGTGCAACACTGTTTTCATTTTGCTAAATCATTTACACAATTTTGTTTTTCGTATTTTGTCATCAAATTCATTTTTGTTTTTGTAAAATTTTTTGGTATGATAATGGCTGAATTATTCACACCGGACCAACTGAATTTCTTCTTTGAATCGATAGCCCGCCACAAACAGACCATAGAAAATAAAAATCTGATTGTGTTAAAAGAATTTCAGGGTAAACTCTCTTATAGTAAGGTAACTGGATTAACAGTATTATGTAAATTTATGTAGATAGTTATTAATACGACAAAGTGTGTCGTAAATCCAGGTAATAAGTTAATAACATTGATATTTTGCGATATATTACGTTATTTACAATGGTATCACTTTTTGACTTAACTACCTTAGGTTCTTACTAAAAAAAATCATGCGAAGCCTCTAAATGACTTTTAAAACACGGGAACGATCATTTAAATTTCGTGGCTTAAAAACATTTCCCTTACAAACCTAAGGTGAGTGTTAGGAGTTAGGAAAATGTTAGGAGAATGTTAGGAAAATGTTAGGAGAATGTTAGGAAAATGTTAGGAAAAAGTTAGGAAAATGTTAGGAAAATGTTAGGAAAAAGTTAGGTGTTAGGAAAATGTTAGGAGAATGTTAGGAAAAAGTTAGGAAAATGTTAGGAAAATGTTAGGAAAACGTCTTTGAATACGGGCCTTAATCAGATAAGGTAAACATATGTTTTTCTGTACTTCACAGTTATTGCCTTAGTGGAGAAGAGGACAACTATTCTCCCCACTCTTCTTATCAATTTATCCACTAACTTAATTATAGTCAAAGTTGTTGGAGGAATAATTACACAATGTTTCCTAGCAACAGAATTTATTATTTGATGTATTGTTTTAGATTGATATGAAATAATAGTTATTTATGCACCAAGGGAGTAAAGAATGCTATTATTTCCCTGAGCAGTTAGTTGGTTTCTAAGGCGTGAGCTGAGGGAACCAAAGTATTTAACTCCCGAGGCGAAGCCGAGTGAGGTAATTGCGAGGGGAAAATTATCATTTTACACCCAAGGCACATACAATATTTTATCTCCAGACGTTGGTTTTAGTTTATTACGTTTTATTCAATTTTTTTTTATTCGGGCCCCCTTATAATTTAGGAGGTACTGCCTCCAAAAAAAAAAATTAAATAAAATTATTGCTTCAAACTCCTTCTTTTGACATGAAATGGATCTTTAGGCAATTTAATTGCATAAGGTTTCGTAGCAATTAACTTTATTATTTTGATATATTGTTTTAGATTTATATGAAATAAAGATTTAATAATGTCTTGTTCTTAATAGTTATTTATGTACCAAGGGAGTAAAGAATGCTATTATTTCCCTGAGCAGATAGTTGGCTCCTTTGGTGTAAGCCGAGGAAACCAAACCTCGCTGTATCAAGGTTTCATTTGGAGATCTATTCATAGAGATGAGTGCTGTTGTGCTCTCTTTAAATTAAAAATTTAAAGAGACCGAAATAATAACACTGTAAGCTTTGGATATGCGTAGCATTTTGAGGACGAGCGAAGCGAATCCGAAGTCATAACGCCCTAATAATTATGTCTATAATTAGTTCATTCATTTTTAGGATAACAATCATATTGAGAAAATTCAAAGTAGTGACCAATACCCGATTTCTTTAACATGCATATTCTAAAAGATTTGAACTAATGCTGATAGATAATGAAATGATTATAGCCTCATATGTTGCCAACATATAGAGCAACAAGCCAGCTACATTTTAATGCATTTCAATTATTCTCTTCGCTAGATTTATACATGTATATTTATTAATGTCAGTTAATGATGACGCAACAAAGTTATTTTCTTAAAAAAACGAAACTAAACCTAAATATTGATTTTTGTGCGATGTATCAACTTTCTAGTGCCACACTGGGTTTTGCGATGTCGAGACACATAGAAAAAACTCGTTCACATAGGGAAAACCATTGACAAAGCACCTAAAACGGATAGTTCAGATGAAATCTTGTTTTAGAATTTAAGTTTCCTATATTTTTCTATAAGGCGCGGTCGAATATCTAGAACGTTGGATCACCAACAAACTTTTTTTATAATTTTATTTTCAAAATTTTCAGTAATTAGCCAGATTTGTGATAAATGAAGCCTATTTCCGTAATCTGCACGCTCTTTTGGTTAATCTCAAAGAGTATTTACATTCACTCAACGATTTATTTTTAATCTAACTTGGTACATACATAACTACTGTTAGACGTCAATTTTTTTGTTATAATAACATTGACGTCTAACAGTAGTTATGTATGTACCAAGTTAGATTAAAAATAAATCGTTGAGTGAATGTAAATACTCTTTGAGATTAACCAAAAGAGCGTGCAGATTACGGAAATAGGCTTCATTTATCACAAATCCGGCTAATTACTGAAAATTTTGAAAAAAAAAATATAAAAAAGTTTGTTGGTGATCCAACGTTCTGGATATTCGACCGCGGCTTATTACGGAATAAATGAGGGCACGTCAAAGATGTTTTTAACTATTTAGAATTACTATACATTTTATAAAACTAACTACAAATTAGTTCAGGCAATAATTACAAATAATTTTTCATGAAATTAAATTTCTAATAGATTTCTTTAATTATCTGGAAAACCTTGTCCTGATTCAATAGTTTTCATAAAAAGTAAAAAAAAAAATCAAATTTAGTCTTATCAGAATTTTTAATTTAAATCAAGGCTGAAAAATAAATTGAAATGAAATGAATATAATTTTACCAATAAGATCAAAATTCTGGCGCGAAAGTCCGCAAGTCTGGCGAATTTCATTGAAATATCATCTCTATTCCTCATTAATTTATTTTTTGCTTAAGTTTTCAATATATGCTTTATGATCTGAGCAGTAGGGTCGTAAGTGTTATTTTTTTCAAATAAAATGCCTGTGTATACATTGCGTATATTATACAATACACGGCTTTGCTTATCTGAATGCATTTGAAGCTCGGTTTATTCTAATTTTCAGCGAACTTTCTCCAGAACTTTAAAAAAAATAAACAGCAATTTGTGTGGCTACTGCTCAAATAATAACTCATAAACCGGAAATATTAACCAGGAAATGGATTAATGAGGATGGAAAGCGCGCATTTTAAAGAAAATCTGCCAGTCCAATGAACCTCCGCGCCAGAATTATTTTAAACTTAAACACTTATAAATTTATTTATTTATTTATTTATTTACAAACAGTAACGGGCTCATATAGCCCAATTTACAATTATATACAACACATAAAAAACACTTAAAATAATTAAAACTAAAGTAAAAATATTAAGTTATTACAAGAGAAAGAAAAAAGGTATAATGTGTTAAAAGAAGACTATGACATTAAGTACAAAAATAATTATATGACTAAAATTCAGTACATATAATATTACAAAAGGAACCAGGATATGGTATAGGTAAAATAATAGGTAAAAAAAAGATAGCTTAATAAAAATAGAGGTGAAATTTCAGAAAATAAAAACGAGTAAACAAAAAGTAAAAATAAAAAGATAGTAAAGTAAAATAATAAAGATAGTAAGAAACTTATAGTTATTTTTTATATTTTTTTTATTTAACTTATAGTTAAAATAATTAAAATAAATGTGAGAAAATATATAAAAATGATAAATAAATAAAAAATTAAATAAATAAAAACAGAATAATTAAATAAACACCCATACATACATTTATACATAAATGCATAAAGAAATAAAATAACTCGATAGTATGCTAGTCAGTAGTATGATAATTATTGAAAATAAACTTTTTGGTAGAGGATTTGGAAGCGTTGAATATGTCTAAGGATGGAGAATATTTGTTACCAATGGAATGAAGTCTAGGAATAGAGGAATATTTAATATAGTTGGTAGGATGAGATTGTGTGTGGAATGTCTGAGTAGATCTTGTGTGGTGAGATGTAACATGAAGGTTAACAAGTTGCAATATATCTATACAATCTATATTAGAGTTAACATCAGATAAGAAATTTAGATCAAATTGTTCTCTTCTAAGTTCTAGAGGGAGAAGGTTTAAATTTTTAAGCAGTTGACTATAATTAAATTCATCATTACTAAAACCTAATCTATAATTGATCATCTTCAAAAATTTCCTCTGAACTCTCTCAATCTGCTCTATTAAAAATTGTTGATAAGGTGACCAAATCAAAGAAGAGAATTCTAGTTGTGACCGAACAAGAGAGCAGAAGAGAATTTTTAGTACATCTATATTCTTAAAGTCACTAGAAAATTTATTAACAAAGCCGAGCATTCTAAATGATTGATTAGTGATGTGATATATGTGATCATGGAAAGTTAACTGACTATTTAAGATAACACCTAAATCTCTTATCTTGTTGACTTGAGATAAATTTACATTATTAATATGGTAAGTTAAGGAAGGATGAGTAATTAAACTTCGACTAAATCTTATAGGAAAGCATTTATCTATGTTGACAGTCAGAAAATTTTCAACAAAAATTTATGAAGGCTTACTATAAATATAACAAAATTTTCTCGCTGGTACAATAATTAACTTTTTGGGAAATTTCTGCACACAGAGAAGTGAGTGGGTTTTCTTGGCCTTATACTGATTCTTTTAATTATCATATTTTAAAATTGTTTATTATCTCTCTCTCTTTGTTCTGTGTGTCTCTCTCTCTCTCTTTGTTTATATATATATATATATATATATTATATATATATATATTATATATATATATATATATATATATATATATATATATAATATATATATATATGCCGGCCCCTCTTTTTTCACGGTTACAATTTCTTCAAAATGTAACACTTCAGCTTCTAATTCTATTCTGCTAACTTTAGCATTTCCACGAATCAGCTATAGAGGCGGTACTAAAAAGAGTAGTAGATATTTCCTCAGCTACTTTTTCTTTAATAGTGTCATATCTACCTAGAACGGTCCAGCCTCTTAGTGTTTCTATTACAGTCAAACCTGACTTCATTTGATGAACCCTTTCAGTCAACAAGGAACCATAGACATCAGCCCCAAGAAGCATCTCTATCTCGTCACCTGGACCTTCAGCATCTCTGAGTTATATGCCATAAGATTTTATTTCTTCTAGCCAAGGGCCTGAAGGCAATGGTGTAACACAAGGACAAATGGACTGACGACCTAACAATATAACTGGGACCACTGTTCAAGTTTTCAAAAGATACGATTTCTTTGAGCCGGGATCTGGAATAGCTCTGACAAGTCTCTTACCAGCGCAGGTCTATAAATCAACACCTTCAAAGTTTTAAGCACTATATGGCTAGGTGCTGCCACATTCTATTCTTCTCTATAGATGGACATTTTTCGTTTAACTCACCATACTTTTGAGGACACAACAGTTTTACATGACGTCTGTTACACATGGAACAACAAACTCTAACTTGACAGTTAAACGACATATGATTCGGTCGGTCGCAACTTAAACAACAACCATAAGCCTTGATCTTACTTTTCTTTACCTCTAAACTCAGTTCGTTAGCTGCTGGACACGCTATAGCCTCATGTTCCCCAACTTTTTCACACAAAGGGCACGCTGGACGTTAGCTTTGAAATCGATGCTCTATAGTTTGTCTTATTTCTAGAGGTATTGACAAGAGCTGCATTACTAGGTACTGCAGGCTTAGGATTCATAATCGTATTGGGTGACGTGTTCTCATTAATTTTTCTGTCTTTTACCGTCACCGCTTCTAATCCAAACCTAGCAACTGCCAAAATTATTCTTTCTTCACTTTCTACTACACTTCCCAAGAATTCCATTAGGTTCCTTAACTGCCCTTACTCTGGTACTGCACCGTCACTATCTCATCAGCTCACCTCCAGTTCTCTCGGAATGAGACCAAAATTAATTTCTTTGCCATGCACGAAGAATGTCTTCAGGTAAAGCAGATTCTACAAGGGGTTTAGAGCATGGCTGCACTTGTTTCTGTGGTTACACCTAAAGTTTCTAAAGATCTCAGATTAGACTCTAATTTTTCATAAAGCGAGGCTAATTTGCATGAGTCATCTTTCCTAAGCGTCTTATTTAAGATCATGCGTAAACTTCTACTAGTAAGTCATCTTGTCCGAATCGGGTTTTCAATGACTGAATAGCTTTCCTATAGTTTTCACCAGTAGGTGGAAAGCTATTCACAACATCCCAAGCTCTAGATCCTTTTTGAGTAGCTTGCAATAAATATTGAAATCTCAAGCTATGTGCTCTTCCTCAAGACAATTAAACAAACGAGTAAAACCTTGTCTTATAACAGCTCTCTTCTTTACAAGCTTGTCCTTCTCTTCTTGAGACATCATAAATGATAGATAAACCAAAAAAAATGATCTCGAAGTATACGTTTTCCAAAAAAAAAATGAAACAAAAGTTCTTACCGAAAAGCCGGATAATTATACTTAGATTCTGGAGTCCTACCGACTACGCCAACAAAAAGGGAGAGACGGAGCTTCCTGCTTCCTATACTTTTCGATAAAAAAATGAGAACAACTTAATTTCATTCATTTTCACCCATAGTCTCAGTCTGCTACTTCACCCATAGTCTCAGTCTGCTACTTCACCCAAACTCAGTCTGCTGCTTCACCCATAATCTCAGTTTGTTGCTTCACCCATAATCTCAGTTTGTTGCTTCACCCGTAGTCTCAGTCTGCTGCTTCACCCGTAGTCTCAGTCTGCTGCTTCACCCGTAGTCTCAGTCTGCTGCTTCACCCATAATCTCAGTTTGTTGCTTCACCCGTAGTCTCAGTCTGCCTTCACCGTAGTCTCAGTCTGCTGCTTCACCCACTGTCTCTTACTTGTTGTCGTAGTTTTAGCTTTGATCAGTGGATAGCGCACAGAAAGATAGAGCATTTAGGTGTTTCACAGGTTTTTTTCTGACTTTCGATGAGCTCGTTAAAAATTCATTGATTTAGATTCACAACGGTCCACCGCATGATTCTAACTTTGGTTATAGTTATGCTAAGAGGATGTTAGATGTTCTGAACCGCGGGTACCACAGTCAGCACGGTGTTACGTATACCTCGGTGGTACCCTGTAATGTGTTTGGGCCTCATGATAACTTCTCCCTGGAGCATTCACATGTTTTGCCTGGACTTATTAGAAGATTACACGACACAATGGAAAAAGGTATTTCAGAATTTATCATTAATTTAAAAAACAATAACAGTGAGGGCTGACCAGGGGGAGGGGTTAACTTAAATGAGGAAAAGTTTGGATTCGATTATTGCAAGCTACTAGAAACTAGCGTGGTAGCGGACCAGTGCGGACAACTTATGAACTAACCCCGGTAGCTTTTCAAAATTGATCGATTATGTATTTAAATTTATATAAATTAAAATACATAATCATAATAATCACATAATAATACACCATGGCGACTTTTGGTTATGACAGCTACATTTATTGTAATAATAAAATGACTGTTATCTTCGTTTATTTTTATGTAAATTTAATTGAAATGGTTCGGCATGACATGCTCTGTATTGCAAAAGTTCAGTTTTTTAAAATTTCCACAGAACGCTATTGATGGCAGGTAAGTTTAAATTTCGTCGAATTAATTTATTAATTTAATTGATTTTATTACATGTGTGCAGCATCTTGCCAATGTAATTAAAAGACTTTTTTACAAAATGACTTTCAGGCTGTATTAAATGTCAAAATCTATCTTCTAGCACGTGGAATTTAACCACTGCTGTTCATTATTACATGAATAAATCGATTAAATTAATAAATTAATTGAATAAAAACCTTATCTGCCGTCAAAAGCGTTATGTGTAAGTTTAAAGCCGTGCGAAGCGCTTCGGCTAGTTATAAGTATATCTATACTTAAGGTATAAATACATAACTTCAAACTGAATTTGGGCAAAATCGAATTGAGTTAAAATTCGATAAAATTTTACCCCTTTACGTAATAAATAAGTATGGCAAGTATATTTTCGGTTTATGTTAGATCGCTAAAGTTACCGCTGCAATAAAAGAAATATATTTACTATCTGAAACGAACAAGGTCGGATAGATGCAGTATAATTTTTGTGATTTTTATATTCGTATTGTGAGGACGAGACAAACGAATGCGAAGTAGTGAAGATGAGCGCAGCGAATCCGATGTGAGGAGGAAAGTTCCGAGGTTCCCCGGACCCGATTTTTCTTCTTTCTTTTCTTTAATCAATCTACAATTAATACCTTTATCTTTCTTTTTCATAATTAATTCAATGCTAAAATATGCTATTGAATTTTAGGAGAAGAAAGTTTCACCGTGATGGGCAGTGGGAAACCTCTGAGGCAGTTCATATATTCTCTAGACCTGGCTAGACTCATGGTGTTTGTCTTGCGGCACTATCAACAGGTGGATCCTATCATATTATCTGGTAAGTTCTCCAATTATTTCTGTAAACAGCTCGACAATATTTTGACTATGAAACATGTTACCCACATAACAATGAAACATGTTACCCACATAACTATGAAACATGTTACCCACATAACAATGAAACATGTTACCCACATAACTATGAAACATGCTACCCACATAACTATGAAACATGTTACCCACATAACTATGAAACATGTTACCCACATAACTATGAAACATGTTACCCACATAACAATAAAACATGTTACCCACATAACAATGAAACATGTTACCCACATAACTATGAAACATGTTACCCACATAACATGAACATGAACATGAAACATACATAGTACGGTTTGGTGTAAACCTGTTGTATGTAATTTCTTTACTGCATTACCTAGTAGTTATAAGCAGTAGTTGGTGACTGCTTTAGAGACGATACCCATAGAAACTCAGGAGCTGGGAATGAAAGGAACGTATTTACTGTCCGAAGACGAGCGAAGCGAGTCTGAAGACGTGCTGTAGTATATTTTGTGATTCTATATTCTGAGGACAAGCGAAGCAAGTCCAAAGTAGTGAGGATGAGTGTATTGGATCTGATATAGTGAAGAAAATGTTACGACGCACCCGTTTTTTTTAGTTGACGAGAAGGACGAAGTCTCAATAGCTGATGCCGCCCGAGCCGTAGTTGATGCTTTTGGTTTCACTGGTGAACTTGTTTTCGATACGTCTAAGTCAGATGGACAGTTTAAGAAGACTGCGAGTAATGCCAAGCTAAGGAAAATCTTGCCCAATCATTTCAAGTTCACTCCATTCAAGCAGGCTGTTAAAGAGACGGTAGACTGGTTCAGAGCCAACAAAGACACTGCCAGACTTTAGCATTTACTATTTGGTTGTATTTAATTTAAATATATTTATTTATTTGATACTAGCAGTGATACCCGAGCTTTGCTCGGCAACTGTTTATTTATTAGTATCAGTGTTTAAGTGCAACTTTCCTGACCTATATGCAAAATAACCTTGAAGATACTCGAGCCATTTCGCTATCCTTCCTGATTAATGAACTGAAGCAACCACCTTAGGCCAGAATGATCGGTACGATGACTAAAAGCTCTCCCATATAAATACTTATAAGAATGCCTTACGGTTTTTATAAATGTTAACAAATGTTTCCTTGTAACTTAGTAGTTTCTTTCCGACTTTGAGAGGCACCTACTAAAATTTCCTATTTATTTATTTATTTACATACTTGAGGTTACTTTATTACAAAGTTTCTCAATTGTCAAAATTAACCATTGAAAATTAAAAAAAAACTTGATTAAAAAAAAAACAAAAAAGCATAACATTACATGACAAACACTGAGCATTTAGGGTGGGAATACTAAATTATCAGCTACTAGTAATGCGTTGCATCAAGAACTCACGGCAAAGAATACATAAAAAAAAATATTAATTTAAAACAAGCGAAATGAGTTTATCAAAACATTCGGATGCTATACTATTTTAAAGTATAAACTCAAAAAGGCTCGCATCGCTTGCTAGTTTAGGTATCTTTAACATTTACATAGTAAAAAAGGCTCGCTACGCTCGCTAGATTGCTTATATTTATAATAATAAAAGATAAAAAAAGGCTCGCTTCGCTCGCTAGATTGCTTATATTTATAATAACACAAGAAAAAAAAGGCTCGCTTCGCTCGCTAGATTGCTTATATTTATAATAAAATATATTGTAAAAAAGGCTCGCTTCGCTCGCTAGATTGCTTATATTTGTAATAATACAACGTTAAAAATAGACTCGCTTCGCTCGCTAGATTGCTTATATTTATAATAAAATATATTGTAATAAAGGCTCGCTTCGCTCGCTAGATTGCGTAGATTTATATTAATGCATAGTAAAAAAAGGCTCGCTTCGCTCGCTTGATTGCAGTATTTATAATAATAATGGTAAAAGAGGCTCGCTTCGCTCGCTAGATTGCGTAGATTTATAATAATACAACGTTAAAAATAGGCTCGCTTCGCTCGCTAGATTGCTTATATTTATAATAAAATATATTGTAAATAAGGCTCGCTTCGCTCGCTAGATTGCGTAGATTTATTTTTGATGCAAGTAAAAGAGGGCTCGCTTCGCTCGCTAGATTGCGTATATTTATAATAATACATAGTAAAGAAGGCTCGCTTCGCTCGCTAGATTGCTTTATTAAATATTAATGCATAGTAAAAAAGGCTCGCTTCGCTCGCTAGATTGCTTATATTTATAATAATACAACGTTAAAAATAGGCTCGCTTCGCTCGCTAGATTGCTTATATTTATAATAATAAATGGTAAAAGAAGGCTCGCTAGATTGCGTAGATTTATAATAATACACGTTAAAAATAGGCTCGCTTCGCTCGCTAGATTGCTTATATTTATAATAAATATATTGTAAATAAGGCTCGCTTCGCTCGCTAGATTACGTAATTTATATTAATGCAAGTAAAAGAGGCTCGCTTCGCTCGCTATATTGCGTAATATTTATAATAATACATAGTAAAGAAGGCTCGCTTGGCTCGCTAGATTGCTTATATTAAATATTAATGCATAGTAAAAAAGGCTCGCTTCGCTCGCTAGATTGCTTATACTTATAATAATACAACGTTAAAAATAGGCTCGCTTCGCTCGCTAGATTGCTTATATTTATAATAAAATATATTGTAAAAAGGCTCGCTTCGCTCGCTAGATTGCTTATATTTATATTAATTGCATAGTAAAAGGCTCGCTAGATTGCTTCAACGTTAAAAATAGGCTCGCTTCGCTCGCTAGATTGCTTATATTTATAATAATACTACGTTAAAAATAGGCTCGCTTCGCTCGCTAGTTTGCTTATATTTATAATAAAATAATATTAAAAAGGCTCGCTTTGCTCGCTAGATTGCTTATTTTAATATTAATGCATAGTAAAAAAGGCTCGCTTCGCTCGCTAGATTGCTTATATTTAATATTAATGCATAGAAAAAAAGGCTCGCTTCGCTCGCTAGATTGCTTATTTTAATATTAATGCATAGTAAAAAAGGCTCGCTTCGCTCGCTAGATTGCTTATATTTGTTATAATAACAACGTTAAAAATAGGCTCGCTTTCGCTCGCTAGATTGCTTATATTTAATATTAATGCATATTAAAAAAGGCTCGCGTATATTTATAATAATAAATGGTAAAAGAAGGCTCGCTTTAAATTTTATTTTTTTTGAGTTTATTATTTTAGCCGCCATTTTTAAATTAATAAAAAAATTTGAAATGTTGACCATGAAAAATATATTTCTTTTTCTACTCTTTAAGAGCTTTTAAACGATGTACAACACGATTTTTTGCTCAAAAATGTTTTATCCGGTCGCCATATTGGCCGCCATTTTGAATATATTTTTCGGAATATTACCAAAAACTATACAGCTCTGACATATAGTTAATTTTACTTGTATAAAAGTATCTAAAGTATATTACAATAGATCTTTATCTTGTAAATTCTTATAAAATTAGTAAAAACTAATTATTATATTAAATTATGGCCGCCATGTTGAAATTTTTTCGGAATTTAGTATATAACATTTTTTGTTCTACTAATCAAGAGCTTTACAACGATATATTACTCGAGTTATTCCTTCAATTTTAAATTTTTTGGGTTCATTATTTTAGCCGCCATTTTTAAATTATTCAAAAAATTTTAAATTTTGACCATGAAACATATATTTTCTTTTTCTACTCTTTAAGAGCTTTCAAACGATATACAACACGATTTTTTCGCTCAAAATTTTTTTTTATCCGGTCCGCCATTTTGAAAAATATTTTTCGGAATATTACCAAAACTATACAGCTCTGACACATAATTAGTTTTACCTGTATACAAAATTTTATCAAAATCGTCAATTTTTACGGCAGTTATCGCGACACGTACAAACAAACACACAAACACACAAACATACAAACATACAAACATACAAACAAACATACGCGCCGTCCCAATCTTCTGAATGTAAGAACTCACTTACGTTCGTTCAACAAATTCGTTAACATTATAGTACTCTTTCTCAATCAACAATGTTTTAATGCTTTTTTTGAAATTTTTGGGTGGAAGTTCAACTATTGAGCTGGTAATTTATTAAAGCACCTTATTTCCATTAAAATTTGGGGACTGATGGGATTTGTTGAGCCTACAAGTGGGAATATTGATGTTAGCAATATATCTAGTACCAAAATTGTGGTTCTTAATATAATTGAACTCCCCCTTATCATACTTTACTTTAACGTATAACTCTTCCTTAAGCTTTAATAACTAGTAATGCGTTGCATCAAGACTCACGGCAAAGAATACATAAAAAAATATTATTTTAAAACAAGCGAAATGAGTTTATCAAAACATTCGGATGCTATACTATTTAAAGTATAAACTCAAAAAGGCTCGCATCGCTTGCTAGTTTAGGTATCTTTAACATTTACATAGTAAAAAAGGCTCGCTACGCTCGCTAGATTGCTTATATTTATAATAATACAAAGATAAAAAAAGGCTCGCTTCGCTCGCTAGATTGCTTATATTTATAATAATACAAAGAAAAAAAAAGGCTCGCTTCGCTCGCTAGATTGCTTATATTTATAATAAAATATATTGTAAAAAAGGCTCGCTTCGCTCGCTAGATTGCTTATATTTTAATAATAAACGTTAAAAATAGGCTCGCTTCGCTCGCTAGATGCTTATTGTATAAAGGCTCGCTTCGCTCGCTAGATTGCGTAGATTTATATTAATGCATAGTAAAAAGGCTCGCTTCGCTCGCTTGATTGCATATATTTATAATAATAAATGGTAAAAGAAGGCTCGCTTCGCTCGCTAGATTGCGTAGATTTATATTCCTGCATGTAAAAGAAGGCTCGCTTCGCTCGCTAGATTGCTTATATTTATAATAAAATATATTGTAAAAAAGGCTCGCTTCGCTCGCTAGATTGCGTATTTATTTGATGCAAGTAAAAGAGGCTCGCTTCGCTCGCTAGATTGCGTATATTTATAATAATACATAGTAAAGAAGGCTCGCTTTGCTCGCTAGATTGCTAATATAAATATTAATGCATAGTAAAAAAGGCTCGCTTCGCTCGCTAGATTGCTTATATTTATATAAATACAACGTTAAAAATAGGCTCGCTTCGCTCGCTAGATTGCTTATATTTATAATAATAATGGTAAAAGAAGGCTCGCTAGATTGCGTAGATTTATAATAATTTTAAAAATGGCTCGCTTCGCTCGCTAGATTGCTTATATTTATAATAAAATATATTGTAAATAAGCTCGCTTCGCTCGCTAGATTACGTAATTTATATTAATGCAAGTAAAAGAGGCTCGCTTCGCTCGCTATATTGCGTATATTTATAATAATACATAGTAAAGAAGGCTCGCTTTGCTCGCTAGATTGCTTATATTAAATATTAATGCATAGTAAAAAAGGCTCGCTTCGCTCGCTAGATTGCTTATATTATAATAATACAACGTTAAAAATGGCTCGCTTCGCTCGCTAGATTGCTTATATTTATAATAAAATATATTGTAAAAAAGGCTCGCTTCGCTCGCTAGATTGCTTATATTTAATATTAATGCATAGTAAAAAAGGCTCGCTTCGCTCGCTAGATTGCTTATATTTATAATACAACGTTAAAAATAGGCTCGCTTCGCTCGCTAGATTGCTTATATTTATAATAATACTACGTTAAATAGGCTCGCTTCGCTCGCTAGTTTGCTTATATTTATAATAATATATATTAAAAAAGGCTCGCTTCGCTCGCTAGATTGCTTATATTTAATATTAATGCATAGTAAAAAAGGCTCGCTTCGCTAGATTGCTTATATTTAATATTAATGCATCTCGCTTCGCTCGCTAATTGCTTCCTCGCTTCGCTCGCTAGATTGCTTATATTTGTTATAATACAAGTTAAAAATAGGCTCGCTTCGCTCGCTAGATTGCTTATATTTATATAATACTACGTTAAAAAATAGGCTCGCTTCGCTCGCTAGTTTGCTTATATTTATAATAATATATATTAAAAAAGGCTCGCTTTGCTCGCTAGATTGCTTTATTTAATATTAATGCATAGTAAAAGGCTCGCTTCGCTCGCTAGATTGCTTATATTTAATATTAATGCATAGAAAAGGCTCGCTTCGCTCGCTAGATTGCTTATATTTAATATTAATGCATAGTAAAAAAGGCTCGCTTCGCTCGCTAGATTGCTTATATTTGTTATAATACAACGTTAAAAATAGGCTCGCTTCGCTCGCTAGATTGCTTATATTTAATATTAATGCATATTAAAAATCGCGTATATTTATAATAATAAATGGTAAAAAGGCTCGCTTTAAATTTTATTTTTTTGAGTTTATTATTTTAGCCGCCATTTTTAAATTAATAAAAAAATTTGAAATGTTGACCATGAAAAATATATTTCTTTTTCTACTCTTTAAGAGCTTTTAAACGATGTACAACACGATTTTTTGCTCAAAAATGTTTTATCCGGTCCGCCATATTGGCCGCCATTTTGAATATATTTTTCGGAATATTACCAAAAACTATACAGCTCTGACATATAGTTAATTTTACTTGTATAAAAGTATCTAAAGTATATAACAATAGATCTTTATCTTGTAAATTCTTATAAAATTAGTAAAAACTAATTATTATATTAAATTATGGCCGCCATGTTGAATTTTTCGGAATTTAGTATATAACATTTTTTGTTCTACTAATCAAGAGCTTTACAACGATATATTACTCGAGTTATTCCTTCAATTTTAAATTTTTTGGGTTCATTATTTTAGCCGCCATTTTTAAATTATTCAAAAAATTTTAAATTTTGACCATGAAACATATATTTTCTTTTTCTACTCTTTAAGAGCTTTCAAACGATATACAACACGATTTTTTCGCTCAAAATTTTTTTTATCCGGTCCGCCATTTTGGCTGCCATTTTGAAAATATTTTTCGGAATATTACCAAAAACTATACAGCTCTGACACATAATTAGTTTTACCTGTATACAAAATTTTATCAAAATCGGTCAATTTTTACGGCAGTTATCGCGACACGTACAAACAAACACACAAACACACAAAATACAAACATACAAACATACAAACAACAAACAAACATACGCGCCGTCCCAATCTTCTGAATGTAAGAACTCACTTACGTTCGTTCAACTAGTAATGCGTTGCATCAAGAACTCACGGCAAAGAATACATAAAAAAAATATTAATTTAAAACAGCGAAATGAGTTTATCAAAACATTCGGATGCTATACTATTTTAAAGTATAAACTCAAAAAGGCTCGCATCGCTTGCTAGTTTAGGTATCTTTAACATTTACATAGTAAAAAAGGCTCGCTACGCTCGCTAGATTGCTTATATTTATAATAATACAAAGATAAAAAAAGGCTCGCTTCGCTCGCTAGATTGCTTATATTTATAATATACAAAGAAAAAAAAAGGCTCGCTTCGCTCGCTAGATTGCTTATATTTATAATAAAATATATTGTAAAAAAGGCTCGCTTCGCTCGCTAGATTGCTTATATTTAATAATACAACGTTAAAAATAGACTCGCTTCGCTCGCTAGATTGCTTATATTATAATAAAATATATTGTAATAAAGGCTCGCTTCGCTCGCTAGATTGCGTAGATTATATTAATGCATAGTAAAAAGGCTCGCTTCGCTCGCTTGATTGCACATATTTATAATAATAAATGGTAAAAGAAGGCTCGCTTCGCTCGCTAGATTGCGTAGATTTATAATGTAAAAGAAGGCTCGCTTCGCTCGCTAGATTGCTTATATTTATAATAAATATATTGTAAAAAAGGCTCGCTTCGCTCGCTAGATTGCGTAATTTATATTGATGCAAGTAAAAGAGGCTCGCTTCGCTCGCTAGATTGCGTATATTTATAATAAACATAGTAAAGAAGGCTCGCTTTGCTCGCTAGATTGCTAATATTAAATATTAATGCATAGTAAAAAAGGCTCGCTTCGCTCGCTAGATTGCTTATATTTATAATAATACAACGTTAAAAAAGGCTCGCTTCGCTCGCTAGATTGCTTATATTTATAATAATAAATGGTAAAAAGAAGGCTCGCTAGATTGCGTAGATTTATAATAATACAACGTTAAAAATAGGCTCGCTTCGCTCGCTAGATTGCTTATATTTATAATAAAATATATTGTAAATAAGGCTCGCTTCGCTCGCTAGATTACGTAATTTATATTAATGCAAGTAAAGAGGCTCGCTTCGCTCGCTATATTGCGTATATTTATAATAATACATAGTAAAAAAGGCTCGCTTTGCTCGCTAGATTGCTTATATTAATATTAATGCATAGTAAAAAGGCTCGCTTCGCTCGCTAGATTGCTTATATTATAATAATACAACGTTAAAAATAGGCTCGCTTCGCTCGCTAGATTGCTTATATTTATAATAAAATATATTGTAAAAAAAGGCTCGCTTCGCTCGCTAGATTGCTTATATTTAATATTAATGCATAGTAAAAAAGGCTCGCTTCGCTCGCTAGATTGCTTATATTTGTATAATACAACGTTAAAAATAGGCTCGCTTCGCTCGCTAGATTGCTTATATTTATAATAATACTACGTTAAAAATAGGCTCGCTTCGCTCGCTAGTTTGCTTATATTTATAATAAAATATATATTAAAAAAGGCTCGCTTGCTCGCTAGATTGCTTATATTTAATATTAATGCATAGTAAAAAAGGCTCGCTTCGCTCGCTAGATTGCTTATATTTAATATTAATGCATAGTAAAAAAGGCTCGCTTCGCTCGCTAGATTGCTTATATTTAATATTAATGCATAGTAAAAAAGGCTCGCTTCGCTCGCTAGATTGCTTATATTTGTTATAATACAACGTTAAAAAAGGCTCGCTTCGCTCGCTAGATTGCTTATATTTAATATTAATGCATATTAAAAAAGGCTCGCGTATATTTATAATAATAAATGGTAAAAGAAGGCTCGCTTTAAATTTTATTTTTTTGAGTTTATTATTTTAGCCGCCATTTTTAAATTATAAAAAAATTTGAAATGTTGACCATGAAAAATATATTGTCTTTTTCTACTCTTTAAGAGCTTTTAAACGATGTACAACACGATTTTTTGCTCAAAAATGTTTTATCCGGTCCGCCATATTGGCCGCCATTTTGAATATATTTTTCGGAATATTACCAAAAACTATACAGCTCTGACATATAGTTAATTTTACTTGTATAAAAGTATCTAAAGTATATTACAATAGATCTTTATCTTGTAAATTCTTATAAAATTAGTAAAAACTAATTATTATATTAAATTATGGCCGCCATGTTGAATTTTTCGGAATTTAGTATATAACATTTTTTGTTCTACTAATCAGAGCTTTACAACGATATATTACTCGAGTTATTCCTTCAATTTTAAATTTTTTGGGTTCATTATTTTAGCCGCCATTTTTAAATTATTCAAAAAAATTTTAAATTTTGACCATGAAACATATATTTTCTTTTTCTACTCTTTAAGAGCTTTCAAACGATATACAACACGATTTTTTCGCTCAAAATTTTTTTTTATCCGGTCCGCCATTTTGGCTGCCATTTTGAAAATATTTTTCGGAATATTACCAAAAACTATACAGCTCTGACACATAATTAGTTTTACCTGTATACAAAATTTTATCAAAATCGGTCAATTTTTACGGCAGTTATCGCGACACGTACAAACAAACACACAAACACACAAACATACAAACATACAAACATACAAACAAACATACGCGCCGTCCCAATCTTCTGAATGTAAGAACTCACTTACGTTCGTTCAACTAGTAATGCGTTGCATCAAGAACTCACGGCAAAGAATACATAAAAAAATATTAATTTAAAACAAGCGAAATGAGTTTATCAAAACATTCGGATGCTATACTATTTTAAAGTATAAACTCAAAAAGGCTCGCTTCGCTTGCTAGTTTAGGTATCTTTAACATTACATAGTAAAAAAAGGCTTGCTACGCTCGCTAGATTGCTTAAATTTATAATAATAAAAAGTTAAAAAAAGGCTCGCTTCGCTCGCTAGATTGCTTATATTTATAATAAAATATATTGTAAAAAAGGCTCGCTTCGCTCGCTAGATTGCGTAGATTTATATTAATGCATAGTAAAAAGGCTCGCTTCGCTCGCTTCATTGCGTATATTTGTAATAATAAATGGTAAAAAGAAGGCTCGCTTCGCTCGCTAGATTGCGTAGATTTATATTCATGCATGTAAAAGAAGGCTCGCTTCGCTCGCTAGATGCTTATATTATAATAAAATATATTGTAAAAAAGGCTCGCTTCGCTCGCTAGATTGCGTAGATTTATATTAATGCATATAAAAAAAAAGCTCGCTTCGCTCGCTTGATTGCGTATATTTATAATAATAAATGGTAAAAGAAGGCTCGCTTCGCTCGCTAGATTGCGTAGATTTATAATAATACAACGTTAAAAATAGGCTCGCTTCGCTCGCTAGATTGCTTATATTTTATAATAAAATATATTGTAAATAAGGCTCGCTTCGCTCGCTAGATTGCGTAGATTTATTTGATGCAAGTAAAAGAGGCTCGCTTCGCTCGCTAGATTGCGTATATTTTAATAATACATAGTAAAGAAGGCTCGCTTCGCTCGCTAGATTGCTTATATTATAATATAATGCATAGTAAAAAAGGGCTCGCTTCGCTCGCTAGATTGCTTATATTTATAATAATACACGTTAAAAATAGGCTCGCTTCGCTCGCTAGATTGCTTATATTTATAATAAAATATATTTTAAAAAGGCTCGCTTCGCTCGCTAGATTGCTTATATTTAATATTAATGCATATTAAAAAGGCTCG